>JARHVA010001126.1:1457500-1570000 GCA_037957365.1 Torreya grandis
ACAAAGAAAAAGTTTTCATAATCTTGTCATATCATAACACTATGCCAAGAACTTATACATAACATAAGCACCTACTAGACCATGTTGAAGTCATCATTAAATATTCACTATGGAAAATCATAATAAAATCTCTAGGACATAAATTATACTTACAAAACTTTTACATCAATGACAATACCTAGATACAAGGCATCAATGAAAATTTTCAACATGTAATCTCTTGCCTAAGTGTGTCAAGTAGTTTGTGATGATGAGAAGTGATGAACATGCTTTCCTTGCCTCTATTTTTACACTTCCATGTTTGTGTGAGTGATATCCCTTCTAAATGGTTTCATAAAGTTTATTATTTTTTAAGTGTGTCTTGAAGTGGTAGAGGGACTAGTAGTGTCTTATATCAGACCCTCTTTTCACCCACCTTTAGATAGGCATATAAATCTACTTCTATGAGAAATACTTATACTATAAGGATATAGAGTTTAATTTGGTTTGAGTGGTATTCTTTCTTAAGTTTAAATGTGAGTTTTATATGTGGATTTATCTTAGTGTATCACATCATTAGTATAGGTTTATTTTATGTCTCATTATTTCCTTTTCACCCATAATAGCTATTATCATAATGTAGTGTGATCTTAGAAGACAATTCAAGGGAACTAGACCTTTCAAAGCTAGATATCTATCTATTATAGTGACTTATATATGAGGAGAGATAGTTCCATGTTATCCTAAAATTTATAAGGATTCTTCAACTTATATAGGGTGAAATTTTAGGATATAACAACATTGGCATGCCTGGTGGGACATGAAGTCGATGAATCTTGTTCAAGGTAGATGATAGCTTTGACAATAAGGAGTTGTAATAGTCCACTTCTTGTAGTATTTTGTGACTCTAAAGTTTCAATCTTGGTTGCATACTAGTGCACTCTTTCATGCCTAAGGTAAACACAAGGTCTCTCACTAAAGGCATAACTTTTGAATTTAAATTTCTTTTTTCCTTATTAACACCCATCCCTATCCAAAGAGGTCATATATTGATCATAAAACCATAAAAAAGTTATTGATTCCCCCATTATTACAAAGTCTTAAGGACACCATGGCAAAGAACCATCCTTTTTTAGCCTTCAATTGCTATATCCTTCTAAGACTTGCTTAATATGATGTTATCCTCATATCTACCCTCAAAAGTTTTCCATCATACACCAGTGAGTTTTCCATCTCACCTATTAAGCATATAAGAAATATTGATAAATTCTATAATATCTATTACATCATTGAGGAGAACATTGAAATAAAGTTTTTGGTTTTCTTCTTCAAAGTAAAGGCTATTGACTAGTATGGAACTTTGGCACTTGAATCAATCACAACTTGGGATGAGTTAAGAGATGCATTTGAGAAGAAAATTTTAGTACAAGAGTGACAACTTGTCACTAATCAACTAGCTAAACACCATTAGGAGAGCACCTCAATAAGTCATTCAAGAATTTAATACGATATTTTAGAATACATGGGATAGAATCTTAATCAGGGTAAGACCAACATCTCACCATGTCTTCATTTACTATCTTAAAGCATTTGATAGTGGCATTTCAATGATGATACAATCCATGGGAGGTGACATTCTACCTAATGCCTATGAGGTGGCCATTAAGGTGGATAATTATTTGTTTTAGGATGGGAATATTTCCCCTAGACCTCCTATGCCTCTATTTCCTAACATAAAAACTTCTACACCTTTCTTTTCTCCTATTCCTATACCTAAACACAAGTCTATTGCCCCTACTCAACCAAAAAAACATAATGAGGTAGAAAGTATGATAGATATGAAACAAGAGATCCTAGATATAAATAGGATCATTCAATAATAAGTGAATCCCTTCTAAATAAACTATCATCCTAATCAGTCCTACCCAACTATTAAGGTAACAAACCTCATTTCTAATGGCATACTAAAGATCAAAGACAACTAGTCCAATCTAAACCATATGGTGGTTACAATCTCAATGCTACTTCTACCTTAAGGACACTAGTTCCTACTTGAAATAATATTACCTAATAGCATAATAGTAAACCTTCATTGGATCAACTTTATGATCCATCTTTGTATGTTAATGAGTCTTTCAACCAAGCCTTCATGGAAAATTTGGGAACTATTTTAGATATGACTCAAGATAAAGTACCAAATAGAGGAGTGACTAATGGTAAGGTTAATCAAGTGGAGTTTACATTGGTAAATTGGAATAAAGATGACTCATGTGTAGTTAATCATCAAGGGAAGTCAAGCATGGATATAAGTTCTATAGCTACAAACACAAGGAGCAAGAGGAATGCAGTTGAAGAAGTTCAAGGGGCTGCTAATGGTTCTCCAATAAATATAAAAACAAGTAAAAGATTATGTATGTCTAATTTCATTCCAAATTCAAAGTATGTCAAAGAAATTAGAATATTATAAGTGATTTCAAACCTCAAAATTCTCAAGGTGTAGGCAAAATGATTCCTACTAGTGGAGAAGCAAAAGTTAGTGGTCCTTTAGACTAACATTATTTAATAAATGAAGAGGTCTCAAGTGAATGTATCCATATGGGATACATTATCAATACCTGGACAAGAAAACATACTTAAAGAGGAGATATTAAATCTTAGTTTGACAACCAAATAAGCTAGCTAATGAGAGGTATACCTGATAAATACCATGAAGCTAAGTGAAAGACAGTCAAGAAAACTTGAAAAGGTAAGAAAACCTACTCTATTCTATCTATCCATAATTATTAGAAATGATTTGGTGCATAATTTTATCATTGATGTTGGAGCTAGTAATTTTTTCATGCCTAAGCAAGTGTTAGATAAATTAAACTTGAAGTATGATCCCCATGCCAAAGGAGTGTTACAATTGGATGGGTTAGCTACCAAGTCCATTGACATAATCAGAGGTTTGTAATTAGTTTTCCATGCTTGTCCTACCTTCACCATTTTTTAGGATGTTGTAGTGTTATATGTGCCTCCTCATTTGTCACTTTGTTTGTATAGAGAATTCACTACTAAAATTGGAGGTTATCTGAATTTAGACTAGTCCTACATGGGTTTTAAATAAGATGATCAACTTAGTGATCAAGAACATCTAACTCTCCTTAATTACATATCTAATTTGTATCCTAATGAATGGGGATCTGAGTAAGTTGGATTTGAAAAAATTGGTCTTAGAACTTACATATTTCATGAGGATTTTGATGGAATCCTTGAGCTAGATCATGATAACATTTTAGATCAAGTTGCATTGGTCAACTATATTATACACATTAGCTATATTGTAAGTATCCAAACTATGTAAAAACATGATATTCCTAGTGAGCAACCCTTTATAACTTCAAAATATGTAAAAATTCTTAAACCTAAACCTCAAGAATAAATGGATAACGTGTGGCATCAATTCAATGCCATTCCATAGGAATTTAAGGAGTTGAATAAGCCTTCAATTTTTCAAAAGGAGTGCAAAATTGACTAGGTGAATCATGTTTCCAATGAGTAAATGGAATACCTTGAGATATCTATCAAAAAAGAAGTAACCTTGGTAGTCTAAGATGTGTTTGATGAGCATGAAGAAGAGTTTGAGACCTCAACTAAGCAAAAAACAACTGTGGTGAACCAAGAAGTTATTGACAAATATAAACATAATATTGATGACTTACAATAAAAATCATGTAATGTTTCAAATATACCTAAAGTCAAGAATAATTTGGTTATATCCAATGACCATATTGAAGACTATCAATTGAACATGACAAAGTATAAGGAAGATGTCACCTCAAAAAAGTTTCTTGTAGAGCTGAATAGAGTGTTTTTGAGTACTCTAAATGACAAACTTGCATCTAACATAAAATTTAACCATGGTAAGTAGTTTGATTGGATCCAAAAATAAATTTTCATTGAAAAGCATGCATCATATGAGGATATATTTTCTTGGATCAACAGTGATGAAAGAGGCCTTGTCTTTTACCATAGTTGAAGTAATGAAGAAGGTTATTCACCTCAAGTGCATTCAAGTATTGTACATATTAGGATAGGTTTTTTTTTATTTTAGTTGGTTTGTGTTTTCCCTAAGTGTTCATGAGAACACACATGTGATTTTTGTTTCTTATCTTCTTGTTTTTTTACTTATTATGTGTAGTGTGTTTGGTGTCCTTTCAAAGGCTTGTTAGTGTCAAGAATAGTGTATAGGTGACTCCATTACCTAGGGATAGGAGAAGGATAATGATCCTTAGCATAAAAATATTGATACCCCTAGGAAATCACCAAAATGTGGACCAAATTTTACCCAAGTTCAGATTTCATCAACCCATTTATATTCAAACTTCCTATAGAGTCTTGCTAAGTCATAACATGGTGATAAAGGTCACTTAATGTTTTTTAAACCTTGGTTATTTATGTCATGGTCTTAAGATTCATCTATGGGATATTTTTGGTAATTATAGGTGAATTTTATGGTTTTAAACTTAGGATAGGTGTGTCAAGGGAATATCCAATTCAAAAAGTGTCAGAGTATGTTCGGAAATAGTTTTAAATTAAAAAAGAAGCAGGTTTAACATGAAAATAAAGATATCACTAAAAAATAGGTAATTAAAGGGAATTTATATGGATAATGACTATCTAAATAGCATGTGTGAGGATTTATTGGGGTCCCTTAAGATTCTCATAAGTTATTTTCAAGATTGATAAACTTTACCAAGTCTAAAACTACAGAAAATTGGTCTATCTCTCTCCTTGCTTCCTTTACAAGGTCAAACAGGTTAGTCAATTTTTAGTCAGTATGGAAAAAATATGAGTCTTATTAAATGATTTTGGTATAATTTAGTAGCCTTTATGGCCTTATTTTACATGGAAATATTTTTTGGTCTAGTGTACTATGATTTTTGAACTATCCTTAAGAATTCTAGTGACTTCAATCTACCTACATAACCTTAGCACCTTTAGTTTTCCTAACTTTTTATTATTATTTGATGCTTCCAAGTAGTGAAAATGATCTTCTAGATAATTTTATTCTTTCCCATGCCATTTTAATATTATTTTTCATGTGTGAACATGGATATATAGTTAATAATATCTCATTGTACTAGCAAGGAACATTCATGGTCTACATAATGGTGTTTTATTAGTTTCAGTGTTTTGTCCTCTCATAGTGGATTTATATCAAAGGATATTCACTTTACTTCTTATTAGAAAATTGTGATGGTTAAATAAAGTTTCCATTGACTAGTGGATATCCCATGCTTTTGACAAATTAAGGTTAAATGTATAACTCACATACCAAAATATAATGAACAAGATTGTAATTGTGTAATCATGGAGGTAGAATGATAGGTCTTGAGAGAGGTTCAAGTTTGATGATGAAGTATAAGAGATCTATTTTATATAGGTTTAAAATGTTTAGACATCATTAATAATTATAAGAGAGACATTCCAAGTTTGAAATTGCATATACAAATACTAAGCTTTCATGAATACTATAGTGATTTGAAACCAACATCATAGAGGCCTAAGTAGTGATGAAATGATTTTAGAGATGTTTGAAATCTAATTAAGACTATCAAGAAAGTATATGAGACAAATTAAGTCATTGTATTAATTGTGAGGACATTACACTCAACCAAACTTGAATCCATGTTCATAGGGTTGAAATAGGACTGATTACCTTAATTTCTCTGAGATGTAGATTTGACCTCAAAATGTTTCATCTATTGATGAATATTCATGAAGTCTAAGTTGGTATAATTATTTCAGTAAGCACAGTCCCATTTGAGCATACATGAATTTGGAACAACTTTCTAACCTAGGTGTGTTGATGGTGAGAATGATTATATGGTCTCATGGTAGGAAACAAGTGATTTAAATAGTGTAATGGACATGATAAATCCAATATGTAATAAATGGAATGGGTCACATTGTTCAAACAATAAAATGTACACCTACATGATTCTTGATTCTCTAAATGAGTACCTACAGGTGACACAATCAGTATATGTGGTAGACCAATCTAAACCAATGTGTGATTAGAAGTTTAGAAAAGATAATATGGATAATAATTTTGGATAGATTATCACACTTTTATAACATAATTTCATATGGTCCTTAGATAATCATCAACACTTACAAGAACCTTGTGGATTCTAAATACACACCTATAGTTGAAGGCAGTCTACAGACTAGTCTATGCATATGAAAAAATGCAAGTTGGATTGGTATGTAATGGTGTAATATTAAATGAATATGATAAAATATACTCATAATTATATATCACATTAAATTTTACTCTCATGGATAATATAAATAGAGTAATGACTAGGTCTTGAACCTTAACCTACAGTTAGTCCAAAATCATGTCTATAGTCATAAACCTAGAGAGCTAGTCTTGTGAAATTTGTTGATTGAATGTTTTATAGTTATGATCATGTTTCAAAACATTTTATAGAGAATAAAAATGACTCAAATTAACCCTCTATATTCCCTCTTTGACTAGGTGAATAGGGTATACACTCTTTATTTTATCTCAGATAGAGGACACTTCACAAACAACATAACCTACAAACCTAGCATATGAATGAGAAACAAAAGAATGGGAGATTCCTGAGGGATTATGAGGATGATTTATAATTTTGAATGAATATTATAATTTTTTTAAAAGTCATATAGTCATTTGAACATCTATAGGTGACCATATGCACAAAAGACATAGCTAGGCCTATTAGGCTTAGAACTAGGCCTAAGCCCTACAGGTGCCTAGACTAATCTATATGACCATGATAAATTTATTAAAAAATTTAGGACATTAATTGGAATTTTTAGGAGGTATTAGATCCATTATAGTTACCATAACAAAATTGGTTAATTTGGATTTAATTCCTATTAGGCCTACTCAAAATCAAGGAGATTAAGAGACTAGCTTCTTTTGATCACATTTTAATAGACCATATAAATAAGACCTTAATAACTTGGGGAGAATTGAAAGGTGCGTTATACTCCAATTTTTTTAAATTGATAATAAGGTTGGATGTTAGGATTTTGTGAGTAATTTTTAACAGTGTAAACCTCTTAAAACCCTCATAAAACCCTAGTTTGAACCCAATGGAGAAGAAATGAGTGGAGATGCATCCATGAAGATTCAAATGGCCATGAAAGTGATTTGGATATGTTTTTTACTCCCTAAATATCCTTGAAATTTACTTTTTCCATATTGTCACTTCTACAAATAGGGCTAATACTGAGTTTCTTATAAGATTTGAGTTGTTTAACAGGTGTAGAGGAGGATGGATAAGTGAGAACCATTGTGGGAGGTCCTTAGAGACTTTTAATAGATTATAAAACTCATTTCTCACCTTGGTTTAACATTAAAAGACCTCTTCTATCTCATTCATCATAGGTAATCTAAATAGAAAGTAAGAAGGCAAAAGTAACTACCTTGTGAGATGGTGATCAAGGTGACTTGGAAAATTTCAAGGTCTACCTAATGGAGTGGAAGGAAAGGAGGATATATAAAAGTTTCATACATCCTATGTAATTCATCTCCATGAGAAATTGTAAGCCACTAAGGTGACAAGTGTGAAGATAGACCTAGAGGTATAGTGATGAATGAATGCAGGCAGTGAATGATAGTGACAAGTATGAGTCCATCATTTGGAGATGCATAGATGAATTTCACAAACCTCTTCACATTATTATGTCAAATCATGTGTCAAATATTATTGTGGAAGTTTTTGACAATCAAGTGAACCCCTTACCATCATAAAGGTAGTTTCAAATCAATATAATGAAAGATATATGCCAACTTGAGTAAGGTACTCTATTTCATATTGATACATTCTCATGATAATATTTTGACTTCTTTCCACTTCATTCCATGGTAATTATAACTATTTTATATAGTTTTAAACTTGGCCTTATGAACCTTGAGCTTCACTTCTTTTCTCTTTTCTCCTATGTTTTATAAATTCAAACCTCTTTGGCTTTGTAATGGAACCACAATTGGTATGGTGAAGTCCTCCTAGTTTTGACACATGATTTGCCTTTGAATAATTTTTTTTGAAGTTGATTATTTCTCCAAAATATTTTTTTTCCTTAAGTATATAAAATATTTTATGTGGTTGAAAAGTGATGAACATGTTGTCCTTGCCTCCATTTTTACTCTTGTATGTTTGTGTGAGTGACATATCTTCTAACAAGTTTCAGAAAGTGTATTTTTTTATTAAGTGTGTATTGAAGTGTGAGAGGGAATAGTAGTGTCTATATGTAATCATAAATTCATCAAATATACAAACCAATCCTAGATCAAAGAAGATATATCCTACTTACACTTTCGATTAGGGATACATTAGATAATCACCGTCATGACCAATATGGATCTTCTAGACCCAATTAGGGGATATATTACCATAATAAGATCACTATGGAGGGTTAAAAAGCCTCCAATAAATCAAAACTATGTAATAACCCTAATTAAGTTCTATGTTTTCATATTCATTATACTAATAACAAGCAAAGTAAAGAAATATAATCTAGTGCTCACAAAAGATTGTGGCATAAAGTGGAGGTAATAAACAATAAAATTAAATATGAATAGAATAAATACACTCAAATAAATGTATATAGAATCCTAATTCATTAAAGAGAAGTAAAAATGCATATCTATCTACTCTTACAAAGGAGGAATAAAGTTAAGAATACTTACCTTTAAAGACAAACGTATCGAGCCTCAATCTATCCCTTGACTAAGGTGCTTCTCAAGAGGTTGTTCTGGTATGTAAGGATGACAAGGATAGATCATATCTAGGCTATAAAACCCATCAATACATATAAAATACTTATCCATAAGATAAGATTTGTATCTCCAAAGAAAGTATGAAACCTTAAGCTTTCTCCTCATGTAAAATGGTGGATAAACAGATGCACAATATATATATTACTTATTCTCTTATTTAAATAATGGTAAAGTTATAATGTTTGTATAGGTAGATCTAAACCCAAACCCTTTTGAAAGTTATGGCCAATAGGGTTGACCTAGTGAACCTAGTATCGTTATTAATAAAAACTCACTAGGTCATAGACTAGGTCAGCCAAGAGCTGACATGGACCGTAAATGAGTTTCACCAATAAGAGTACAAGGTTGACATAGCCAACATAGTCGTGTAAACTACCAAAAGAGGTTTTAGGTTAGGAAAAGAGCTAATGAAGGTTGTAAGATATTGAAAGAGTGTCTAAAAGAGAAGGAAAATCTTATGATAATGGATTTTAGGAGACAAGTGTGTCGATAGAAAGTGGAAAAAGGGGAAACAATCCTATAAGCACCAATGGTTTTCCCACGTATTTCCTAATTCACCCCTTAGGTTTTTCACTCAGAGAGATTGATAATCAATGGTTTCATTCAAGATAGATATAATCAATAAGTGATCAAATTTTGAAAATATCATATGTATATATACCCCACTCAAAGATCATCACATGTCATGTAAGTGTAACACAGGATGGTGATTCAAGAAAATAACATGATGACACATAAATATAATGCTAAGTGTATGAAGGAGAAAATAAGATAAATGAAAGGAAATATTTAAAAACACATACCTTTACTTACCTTAGTGTTGTAGATAAATAATGAGTTGAAAGAGATGTGAAGGCATCCAGTGTGAATAAAATTAGGCAAACATGTAGAGATTATCATGAAAGAGAGAAAAAAAATCAACCTAAGCATGTATTATCTAGAAAGATTCTTTACAATGTCAGTATTCCATAATATTTTATGGTCTATAAAATTACTTAGTATAAATAAATATCTGATCAAAATAAAGAATCTGATAGTAAATATTTGAAGGGTAAATATTTTTGAATAGTACATATAAATAGGGTGAAAAATAATTCATTTTATATTGTTTGACTATTATGAGAGAGAAACCTAAAGAGAGCCTAGAGAGATAGGATGGTGAGGAGATGATAGCTGATATGGGGAGGATAATGATTATTGACACTAGTATAGGTAATAAATGTTGTAATTTTTAGTATTTAATATATAATATTAGTTTTATAGATAGATATATTTTGAGATATATCTATGATCTAACATCTATCTAGATTGAATTTTTTAGATCCTTCAAATGAGGAGTTTAAATGTGGGTCCCTAGTGATGGGAGCACTCCATGATATTATATATGGGGTGTTAGAACCATAATACCCTACCACATTGGATGATCTTATGGTACCATCTACCCCAACTCAGGTGAACTTGTTTAGACTAATAGGGAAGGCTATGGGGTAGCTAAAAGTACATGGAGATGGGCTAAAGCCACTAGAAATTATGGGATTAGGAGAGGCACAATTATGGTAGGTCTTGCCTCAAGAGAGAGATGTGCATTTGGCTACCACTATTGAGCTAGGATAGGTATAAACCTAGGTTGTAGACCTATAGGGACAAGTAGTAGGACTCAGATCTCAAACATCTTCATTATATCACACTACTCAAAGGGTACTATCTAAGGCATCTATGGGTAATATGGCTAGGACATGTGATATACATGATAGATCTTATCCTTAGAGCTAGAGTGATGTATTTTTTTACTTTATAAAAATGCATGATATATATAAAGATATCTTATTTTGACAATTGGATGTTGATCTTATGTGTTATGTTTTGGATATTTTGGTTGTGTTTGTGGATGCATGGAGATATTTATTTATAACACATGTATTATTTTTTAGTTTTATATGTTATAGTAAATATATGTGTTGTGTTTTATTTTCTATAGCTATGTAGGATAAATTCATGGTTAAAAATAAATAGGTGAAAAGGAATTTGGCAAATTATAATTAATAAAAAACGAATGTACTACACACTATTTCATGTTGGGAAATGTGTAATATAAAAATATGGATAAGTATAATAAAATAAAGAGTGGTAGGCAATAGGGGAAAAAATTGTTGTTAAACCATGAAAAATAATGGCACCAAATTAAAACAAGTAAAATCACACTATCACATTGGGAAGTATGAAAATAATGTAATAAAATGGAAAGCATGTGAAATACCAATGGTAAAAATAATCAATTAAGTTAATAAATCATACTAAATAATTTTACGAAGTATAAAATATAAATAAAATTGGAAAAAATGGTCTTAAATTAATCACAATAATTCAAGTTGGGAATTATGAAAAACTTAATAAAAGTGGTTACATTCCTACATGCAATAGGAAAATAAGAAGATAAAAGTGAAAGATTAATAAAGTAAGCTTAGAAATACTAAATCAATATGAGAATCATTTCAATAATGTGTAACTCATAATAAATCACATCTTATCTCATATATGACACAAATAATTTTTTTGTGACTTGGATATTTGGAAATTTTGGTGAGGAAGGCCAAGTCCTATCCATTGTCTTACACTGTAACTCACAAAGGGAAAACTAGTGAGGTGGAAATAATGTAAAAATATGGTCAAAGGGAATTGTTTCGAATGGTAATTTTAAAATTTGGTAATTTCTGAGGAAGGCCAAGTCCTATCCATGGTCTTACACTACAAATCATAAATGGAATCCCTAGGGGACTAATCAATGAACAAAATAATATTTCTCAAGTGGAAATATTAGGATTTTAGGGAGTGATAAAGGGAATTTAATAAGAATAACATGGGTTTAATATGAGAATACCTGAAGAGACATAAGGCACACTAAGGACATGAGAAGACACTAAGTGACTAGTGACCATTAATATATAGAGGATACTTGTTCACTATAGACACACAGATATGTAGCAAAATAAATGTGTTAATAAGATCAAATCACATTGGTTATTTTGAACAAGAAAATTAAAATGGACTTACCTTCCCATGACATGTTACCTATTCCTCAAGATCCCTTACAGAGCTGTCGGTCTACTTTGAAGATTGGGTACTTACATGAGAAAGTAGGTAGTACTAAAATATATTTTTTATTTTCCTTTTCTAATCTACTAGCCTACCACACCCTAATGGACCTTGGATTTATTTTGAGGCCAAATTTGGAGTTTTATATTAAATTATAACTAGTAAATGTGTTTAATATCATGTCTTTTAGTGTGATTTAACTTTTGAGAATTATGAATGTTGCATTTTTTATACCACTGCCTTTTATTAAATTATTTGGATTTTGCATATTTCTATGGATTTTAATATTCCTCATCCATATAGACTTAGAATTACCAATCATAAGAGATAGAGTGATACACATGAATGAGATTTATACTTTGTCTAAATGAAGCTAAATATATAAAGACAAGACTGAATAGAACATTTAGGCTTAATAATGAACCAACATATTATCTTAAGTCTCAACCATATGTATGCTTAGTTTATGAAAGTGAATAAAGGGGAATAAAGGGAGATCCAAATTAGTCTAGTAAAATGATATTATAATGAGATGAATTATTTTCTAATTGATCACATGGTAAAGAAGGAATGACTAAAGGGAACAAGGTTTATATAACCAAGTCATAATAATAATTATCCATGTTTATAGAGATAAGATAGAAAACAATCATGAAAATGAATAAGGTAATCATAATAAATGAACTCAAGAGAAAAAAATAATGAAACTATGAAAATGAAATCCATAAGAGAACATAATGACATCAAAATCAATATAAAGTGTGAAATTAAAGTCACCATGTAAGATAGATAAGAGTTTGACATAATGTCATATGATATAAGAATAGGTAAATGTAAATTTTGAGCACACATACAATCCAAATGAAAATTTAAGAACACCATGCATGTGTTCATAAGTATTGATATATTTTTCCACACACATTATCCATAACATTTGATAAATCTTTATGAAGTTAAATATGAACTGTAGCTAATATCTCATCAATCTTCGGTGAAAGTTGAGAAAATACTTCACATCAAATATCCTCAATGAAAAATGTAGGAATTATTAAAGGATCATGACGATTAGGGATATCATGTAGGGGATGCTTATTGAAATTCATGGGAGTGGTTTTTATGGGAGATGAAGGGGTCACTGATGAAAAAGGTGCCACTGGTGAGGGACACACAAGTGGAAAAGAATCCAAGGGTGAGGGAAGGTCCATAGGTGAGGGAATCATATGTGGAGGAATAGTAGGTTTAAAAGGTACCAAAGGAGGAGATTTAACCATAGAAGGTGGATCCACTAGGGAATAAGGGGGAGCCTTCTTATAAGAATGACCTATGGGAGGTGGAGTATAAGGTGTAAGAATGGTTAGGAGGTGATCCTTGAGATGTTGTTAAAGGATACGGTAATGATCAGTGTGATGTGTGTCACATTGGTGATAAATACAATATACCTCTCTATACTTAAGAAAATACTCAAGTAATACTTTCAGGGGAGGTATATCCTTGTTAAAGGGTTGAGGAGTGGTGGGATGCAAGGTGTTGATATATTATCATAAATTATGAAAATGCATGGATGAATGGTTATCTTTGCCATGGAATAAATACATAAATTTTTTATTATATTTTTCAAGTGTAATCACAGGAGAAGGGAAAATAGAATATGAGGATTCTTGGTATAGGGAACAATCTCTAGTCCAATGATTGACAACTTAATGAATGCCATAATAAGGTTTATTGGCCCATTTTGTGGGCTAAATATCTATCTATGGTAAAGGGAAAAACCCATCACTAAGAGAAGGGGTTGTTGTTGGAGAGAGTGGATAAGTCTTAATTGAAGGAGAAACAGGATCAAAAATAGGAAGATACCTACTACTAAAGGGAGTGAGAATGGGATTTGAACTAGGCTCTATTAAGGGTGGGTTAGGGTCCATAAAAGGATAAAGGATATTCATAAGCATCTTAGGTATAAGTAGGCTATAGGGGTCATGATATCTATAAAAGTGATAGGGACCAATCATAAAATGATCCATAAGCATACTCTTATGAGGTTCTTTAGATATTGGAGGTGTGCACACCATATCTACCCTATGATCAAGAGGGAAAATACTAAAATTAGGAATAATATAAGATGGGATATGGGAAGATATATTAAAATATTAAATAAAAGAGGAATGATAACAAATAATATGAGCAAAATGGGTGTAAAAAAGGCCTCCTAATAATGGTTCACCTAAGGTATAACCATCATCATAATCAAGTGTATGAAGATTAACAGGGATGCCATCATAAGGTGGTTGATAAGAATGAGGTTAAAATGAAGTGGGAAGATAAGAGATGAGATGAGGTGAGAGATCCAAAGTTTTAATCTTGATATCAATCTTGTTAGGTTTATCATTATTGAAATCTAAGAGGTTAGGGGGTATATTCCCAATGAGTTTAGGGTGACCATTATAACCTCAAGTGGAATTGACAAGAAAGTTAAATTATTGAGATTCATGAAATGGAATGATTAGAAAGGGTTCAAAGGTAGGAATATTGAATACACTACAGTCTTGGAATTGTTTAAAATTATAAGGATTAATGTCACCCTAAATCTTATAGATGGCTCTATTGTGAGGAAATTTGACACATTGGTAAGTGGAAGAGGTAACTACTCTCATGTGATGAGTCCATGGAATACCAAGTAAAATGTTATAGGATAGAGGAAATTTTAATATCATCACCTTCACATGGACGATTGTAGGTGGGATGGTAATGGGGAGACATACACAACCTAAAAGAGGCATTGGCCTTTAGTCGTAGCTCTGACATGTGTTACGTGTGGACTTAAGATTACACTTGGTATATCCAAGGGTTTTGATAAAATTGAGAGAGGAAACCTTCATGAATAAAATCATACTTAACTTGGATATCACTAATTTAGACACTAATAAATAGAGGAGGATCATCCACATGAAGTAGAATATCATCAAGGATAATATAAGTAATGGGAAATTTGAGGGAAAGAGAAGTGTCCATTACCTGATCAACATGTATGGACATCTCTTCACACTATTGTAAAATGATATCATCCAATCTAGATAAGGTGTATTAAAATCCTACTTGGGGAGGATAAGGGATGTTCATTTTAAATAATAATTACATAGGATGCTTATGATGATGTGGAGAGGGAAACATAAGTTTGAGGAATGGGATTTGAGATTGGAGATTAGTAAGTTCCATGATAGGATCCCATTCATCATAACCCATAAGAGGACTACTAGAAAGAGGTACATAGTGTTGAAGGAGGTCCATGGAAGGAGGACTCAAAGTACATGTGAGTTGATGATGATAAGTGGTAGATGGTTTAATTGGAGTGTAGGTTTATTGATTAGCTTGAGAGGATGGGGTAGTTGATGCAGGTGTGGTTTGAGAATAGGTATTGATAGAAGTTTGAGTATCATTTGTGATAGGCAAAGAGGCTAGAGGGATGGTATATGGCATGATAAGTTTTATCTAATGGAGGTGTTGGAATTGGTTCATCAAAATATATAATGTCTTCTTGCCATAACTTGGTTAAGTGAGTTGGATAAGAATATTGGATAACATAAAATGTTTGAGACAATTGAGTTGTGTGTATGGGTTAAGGATTAATTAAAGCAACCAATCTTTAAATATTAGTCATATTCACCACATTCTCTTTAGGATTGGGGTCAAAAATATTTTCAACATTATTGGTAGAAGGGGTAGGCTTGTCTTGGCTATCTTGGTGATTTGGAAGAGGATATTTATAGATGGAAAAATGAGCACTAGCCTAGTTCAAATCTTGAGATTTAGTTTGTGTTTCATGGGATTTTAATATAATGTCATATGTGTGTTCACATTTATGAATGATATAACCATGGTAAAAATTGAGACCGAAAAGTAAATCCATAGACAAATTATGAAGCTACCGATAAGTCTTGTGATAATTACCACAACTAGTGTGAAACCAAAAAAAATTATTGGGATCATACGAAGATTTCATGAGATGAGTCGGATCAGGTTATTATGGGAGAGGCCTTGGTAGACATTTTTGTAATTATACTAAGGATAAAGGTTTATAAACATTGATGTTATTGGTTGAAGATAAATGAGGATTAGTGATGTGGTTAGGAGGGGAAGATTGTTATAGAGTTTGGTTTGGAATAATATATCAAATAGTATGAGTGGTATCATAATATTTGATGGTACCATCATTGATATCATGATAATTATTATTATTAAGTAACATGCGAGTACCCATAGAATGTTTGGATGGATTGAATTAATGCATAAGAAAATCTTGATGTTTATCTTGATCAATATCCTCTTCTAAAGTACATGGAGAGAGAGAGAGAGAGAGTTCAAACCTAATATTGTAACTTGGGAAAATAATATTGGTAAATATATGAAAAATATTATCATCTACCATATTATGTTAACATTTTTTAGAAAATTTCTTTGGTCATTTAATAAAATATTATGCAATTTTGATCTCAAGTTTCTTATAATTGATAAAGTGGGCTAAGGTATTCTCAGGTAGATCACTAGTTAGGAATTATTGGACTATAGCATTGAATAAATCATCCAAAATAGTGATGTAATGTGATTTGGTTTGGTTATACCAATATAAAGCATCACCCATGAGAGTTTTTTATAATATATCGGTAGCAACAAAGGTATTTAATTTTACCAAATCTTTATATAGATTTATAAACATTTTTAAGTGAATGATAAGATAGGTTGACCCATTGTAATAAATGGTAGGGGTGATACCTCTTATATCAATATTATCAATTTAAGATGTAACAGGCTCATTTTGAAGATGATTGATTATCTTATTAACAAGAGGAGGTTGATGGATAATATTTTCATCAAAATATTGAAGAGGTGGGGAAACATTTTTATTATGTGTACCCCATGTCCTCTATTGAAATGTGGGGTTAAATATGGATAAGGATATTTTACATTTTCATCATTTGATTTGCATTGTTGTCTTCAAAATAATTCATTTGATTGAGAGTTTGTAATAGGAGTTCATTGGTTTGAGTATAATTATTGGAATTATTTGAAGTATTAGAATTAGTAGTAGTGGCTTGGGTACCATTATGGGTGTTAGTAAGAGCTTGAGAAAAACTATTAGTAAGTGAGGCACTAGTGTCATAATTTTATTGTGTTGTAAAATATGGACTAGTATAGGGATAAGAAGAAGCAAAAATAGAGGAAGGATTACCATGGGTAGGAAATGATTCAATAGTGAAAATATTGAGAATATTGGGTTTTACAAGAGGCCCACTAGATGTAGATCCTACAATGTTTGTAGAGATACTAGGCATAGAGGTAGAGGAATTGAAAGAAGAATAAGTCACGGTATGAGAAGGAGTCAAAATAGAGGGAAGAGACTGAGAAGAAAAGAAGATAGTATCCCCAAATCCATGTGATAATGTGTGATAAGGTGAATGGGGTTCCTTGACTTGACCAATTCTCATGAAATGGTATATAGTAGAAGAATCCTTTCCTTGATGTTGAGGAAACTCATTAAGGAAGAAAATCATTTCTAGTGTATACTCTAATTTAGGTTGATCTTGAAGTGAGAAGAGAGGATTACAAAGTGAACAAGAGTGAGGAGGGGTCCCATAGTTTGTAGTGTAAGTGTCTATATGAAAAATACTTTTATCTAGGATAGGATCCACAAGATGCTTATGGGAGAACATATTAGGTTTTGTAAGACTCATCATATCTATTGACTTCAAATCAATGTTGTCTTTAAACAAAAATTTCATGATGATTGAGAGAGATTAGGTAAGGAAAAGTTGATGCAAAATTAAGGAGATAAGAAGGGACAAATAAGAGTATAGAGTCAACCAAGTTGACCTAATACTAAAAATAGGATACAAAGATTGAGCCAACAAAGATACAGAGTTGACTAAGTTAGCTTTGTACTATAACCTAATATATAAAGTAGTTTGATAAGGATATAGATTCCACTAGGTTGACTTAGTACTATAACTTCAGAGGTAGAAAGGTGTATTGGGTTGACCAGGTCAACTTAATATTTAGGGAAAAAGACAATCTATAGGAGATTGTGTTGAATACAATGACAATGTACTTAAAACATGGATTTTTTTTGCAATGTACTTTAAATCAAGAAATAAAGTAAAACACAAAAACAATTGGATCAAGTGAGAATGATCCAAATGGATCACAAAACACAAAATCTTACACCAACTCTATCCAATCAATATTTTTGTAATACAACATATAATGAGTAGAGAATAAGCAATCAAATAAAAAGTAAATTATGACTAAGTGTTCATCCTAAATGTTGTTTGATTATTATAAAGTGTTGTTTTTAGTGTGATATATAAGTTTTCTAAGAGTAGGGAACTAGAAATCAATCTATAGATGGTTTCAAGACATTTAGGCTAAAAGGGATCTATGTTGGTAATGGTACTAGCTTGGTGTTAGGGCCTACCCACTCACTTCACAATCCTATAGAAATAAGCATGTCAGGTTCTTTACCCATATATAATATTAGCCACATTTTTATAATTAGCCAAAAAACCAAGTTTGCTTCCCCCTTGGTGATGAAATCCAAGTAGGTAGGCCTTGGGTATAAAAATGTTTAAATTCATTTTGAAATAATGTGATTTAGTAGTGTGTGAAAGAAAGATTAAAATAGTGAAAGTAAATGGTATATTAAAATTACACCTAATTAGACTATGTGAACTACTTTAAGCATGAAAACAATGAAAAATGAAAGTGTGAAGTAATTACTAGCATATAGTTATTAATTCCCAATTTTAGCATATTAAAGAGTCAGTTCAAATGACAATATATGCAAAAATTATAGAACAGAGTTGACAGGATCATTATTATACTAAAAAATAAAGATTAATCAATAAATAAGTTGACTAGGTTGACCTAATCTTTCAAATAAAAGATAGACTATATAATTAGGTTGACCAAGTTGACCTAGTTTACTGTAAGATTAAAATTTTGAATACTATAAACTTTGAAAAATAGAACTATAAGGAAGAAATAAATTGAAAGAGAGAGAGAGAAAGGAACCTTGGTCAGCTGGAGGATGTTGAGGACTATGAAATTTCTATTGAAGTACCTCGAATACTAATTTCAAGTTTTACCAACTGTGTTGATTAAGTCAACCTAGTTCTAGAATTCCTTATTTGTTGAAGCTTTTTAAGTTGCTAAGCTAACTGAGTTAACTTGCTTTGTTATCTATAAGTTGACTTTGATATTAAGTTGACTTGAATCACTTAGTTTGCTATTATATAACTGAATAAGAGATAAAGTTGACTTGTTCAACATAGTCTACCATATATAAGTGAATAAGAGTATTGTGTTGAACTATTTAATCTAATAACTTGTATCTGATGAAGACATAAATATAAATAATAAAGTCATTTTTATGTGATTTTGTGTTAAACTTATGCATAAAAGTTAGAAAATATACCATCCTGGTCAACCTAGTATTGCAAATATATAAAAAATGATAAAAATGAAAAGCATGAAATAAAACCTACAAGCATTAAATTCACATCAAGTTCACCATAATTTATTTAATAATAAATGCATCATATCTACAAATCAATCCTAGTTTAGATAAGATAGATCCTATTTACACTTTTGATTGAGGATGCATTAGATAATTAGGGTCATGAATAATATGGATATGTTAGACCCAATTATGGTATCTCTTACCAAAATAAGATCACTAAGGAGGGATTAAAAGCCTCTAATCAATAAAAACTATTAAATAACCCTAACTAAGTCCTATGTTTTCATATTCACTATACTAATAATAATTAAATCAAATAAATCTAATATAGTGCTCACGAAATCTTATGGCACAAAGTAGGGGTAATAAAAAATAAAATTAAACATGCATAGAAGACATATACTCATGTAAGCATATACATAATCCTAATGCATGGAAGAGAAGTTAAAATTCATATCTATTTACTCTTACAAAGGAGGAACAAAGTTAGGAATACTTACCTTTGAAGATGAACTCATTGAGCCTCAATCTCTCCCTTGGCCAAGGTGCTTCACAAGAGGTTATTATGGTATGTGATGATGAAAAAGATAAATTATTTGTAGGATACACAACCCATCAATGTATCCAAAAAAGTTATCCATAATACAATATTTTTATCTCCAAAGAAAGTATGAAACTCTAAGTTTGTTCCTCAAATAGACCGGTGGATAAGAAAATGCATAATATATGTTAATTCTTATTCTCTTCTCTAAATAATGTAAAAATAATTGTGTTTATATAGGCATATCTCTCCCTAAAATATTATAAATTTTTCGTCTAATAGGGTTAACCCAGTCAACCTAGTATCATTATTGATAAAAACTCACTAGGTCATGGACTAGGTCAGTCAAGAGCTAACCTAAAACCTAAATGAGTTTTACTAATAAGAGTATAATATACATAGCTAACATAGTCATGTAAACTAATAAAATAGGTTTTAGGTTAGGAAATATGATAATGAAAGTGTTAAAATATTGGATGCATGTGAAAAAGAGGACAAGCATAGGGGAATGGGTTTTATGAGACAAGTACATAGATAACAAGTGAAAAAAGGGAAAACAATCATACAAATCACTAATAGTCTTCCCACCCCTTTCTTGGTGCACCCCTTAGGGCATGCACTCAAAGAGATTGAGACTTAATGGGTTCCTACAAGATAGATACATTAGTAAGTGATAAATTTTTTAAAATATTATATGTATACAGTTTCTTGTATTAGACCTTCTTTTCACCCACATATAGATAGGCATAAAAATCTACCTCTATGATAAATAATTATGATAGAAGGAGATTGAGTTGAATTTAGTTTGAGTAGTCTTGGTTTTTAAGTGGAGATTAAAGTGTGTTGTGTGGAGTTATCTTGGTATATCACCTCATAAACATAGGTTTATTTTATGTCTCCTTCCCTTTTGACCCCAATAGTGATTAGTCTAGTCTAGTGTGGGCCTAGAAGACAAATCAAGGGAGCTATCCATTTCAAGCCCAGAGATCTATCTCCTATAGTGGCTTGTCTATGAGGAGAGATAGCTACATGTTATCCTAAAATTGAGAAGGTTTATTCAACTTATTTGGGTTGAAATTTTAAGATATAACAATAACAATATGGCATAAGTGATAAAAATATTTGAAATTTTTAAAAACAATGGAATCATGTAATGAATCAAGAAAAATTCTATTTAATATCTATTAAATTTCTTTATCTTACATTTTATTTATCAAATTTTCCAATTTTTTCCTATACCCCAAGACATATTCATTGATAGGTTCATTGGTTCCTTGTTTGTTTTTTGCAATTTGGGCACAAGATACCTTTTTTGGTAATGTTGATAGAGAAGTGTTCCAAAAACTAATCCATAAGATGTTTTAATGATTTTATTAATTGTATTGATATATCATAGAACCATATTAGAGTATAGAAATTAAGAGTCTTTGGAAATAGTTTTGTTAATATTTTATCATTAGAGGAATAATAAAGGCATGCCACATAGAAAGATCAAAGATGTTGTTTAAGATCACCCTTTCCATAATAAAAGTTGAACTTAGGTGCAAAAAAACTAGTTGAAAATGGGTGAAAAGATATCTCATGTGCAAGATGGTTATGTAATACCTTTTATGAGTCAATAACATAAAGTGACATCAAATAATTTTTCTCAATATTATAAACCTTAGCTTGCAAAAGAATCATGTTTTTCAAAATATATTGCACATTTTGATTGCTAGGATTGGTAATTTGAGATGACACCAAAGGGAGTGTACTCATGGTTTGAGTTTATTTAGGAATTTAAAATATTAACTATGTTAAAGTGTTAATGGTTTCAATAGAGGATGTAACAATGGTAGTATTTGTTTTGGGGAACAATGGTGTAAATACGAAACCCATGCCTCCATTAGATGTATGGAGAAATGATGTGAAAAAAGGGAGGGTGAATGGTATGGAATCAAATCTATTATCACTTAAGGAATCACCATCACTAGGGGAGGATACCTTAACCTTGTCATGTTTACCAATTTCACCACTTTTAACATATAAAAATGCATCCATTAAGTCATTATTATTGATATGAGTTACTAATGCTTCTTTATCTTCTATTTGAAAATAATTTTTTTAATTAACATTTTCCATTGATTATAAATGAAAATTTTATAATCTAAAATAAAAAAAATTATATCAATAAGAAATAAAAAAATTAAAAAAACAACCTAGGTAAATATGGGGTTTTGAGACCAAAGATCAGTTTTGCCAAATATTTATCCCCAAATTTAAATACATGGGGTATCTAGGGTTAATTTTATTATGTTATAAATTATACAAGGGTGGTGAACTAATATAATGATCATTCTAATTAATATAAAACTAAGATAAATATTATTCTAAATTATTATAACTAAAATTTCTAAAAATAAAAAATTACAACTATTGATATATTTCAATAAATTAGAAATAAATGATACTTAGGTGGTTTCATGTGCACATGTAGGTCTGATATACAGTAAGTTGGAAGTGACCTATAAGGTGATATTGGGGCAATAATTATATTTTTTAATAGTATCTCTATTTCTTCATGTGCTTGTATTAGATCTACACAACTGTGTCAATGTTGGTGTGTAACCTTATCATAGTTGTCAAGTATAAAATATTGACTAGATATAGATGTAACCAACTAGAGCCTTATAGGAATTATATCACCTTTATTATATTTTTTTTGAATCACACACATAGGATATTTATCTTTTTCAAATTATCAAGCACTATATCATCAACCTTGGAGTGACTATGGGAAAAATGGGTTAGTGGGATCATAGTGTCAAGCTGCCTTAAGGACCCCTATATCAATGGGTGATACATACATATACAATAATTATTAATAGGGCCTAAAATGTATGTATTTATACCTTATGTGTTATATTGTGTGTGCACAATGATGCAATGTGTGATAATAAAATACATGTAGTGACCTAGCTTATAACTTGGCAAATATGTCCCATGGAGGTTCTTTGAATGATTTATACCTATGAAAATATTACTTCTATGACTAATATATAAATAGGTATGAACAAGGTAGCTTTTCTCACTTGAATTCCTAATTTAGTACTTATTGGTACATTTCCTTGTGTTTGTTACGTGAGGAATGAATGAGGGTTGACCTTATATATACCAATCCCTTTTATAAATATATCACACTAAATCATTTAGGTCTACATTTAGTATACATATATTTTATAAATTGGATGAATTTTGGGCACTAGACACTTTTTAGGAAAAGTTGACTCTTGCATCGATGTATATGTTTGACTTGGATGCAAGTGTCTAGGAAGTTATAAAATTGGTAGAGGTTCGAAACTAGTAGCAAAGGATAATAATCAGGTTTACATCTTGTTTCACAATACAAAAAGCCTTGTAATCATAATAAAAATTGTTGGAATAAGAGATAATAAATTAGGAACAAAGATATAGTTAATGCAAGCCTTTCGGTAGTTGGTAGGTCTATAACTAAAAGGTACAAACATGATAGGTATTTTTCAAGTGTATAAGACTGTGGTACTATATAAATCAAATTTTAGTATCTACATCCATATAATGTATAAACAGTCAATATGTAAGAGTGAGATGGTAGAATTCCATAAAGTATGTGCACTATAATCATTGAAGAATAAGTGTCACAAATGTTTGGATCATGATAACAATCAATAATTAAGGGCCAAGTGAAAATAAAGCAAGGGTTATAAAAATGGTCAATGTAAGAGCATATGAGCATATACTTATCAAAATAAAATAATAGAATGGATTAAAAGTCTAAGAGGATACTCATAATATACCACATGTGGTGAACTATTCCATGGAATCACTCTAACCAATTCGAAGTAATAAATATACACAATATTGATCTTCATGATTAATTGAATTCTAATTTTAAAATTGTGATGTTATACTATTAAGAACATTCACATTGTTACGATTTTCACTATATTCAATATCTTTCATATAAGATAGGTAAACAATTATATTATGTATTAGATTTTATTTATTAATTATATCATGAGTAGTAAACTAAGAAATAACTTCAATCTTAATTTCTTGGTTTGAATATGTTCTCTCACTTAAAATGGAAATAGGTGCACATTCATGCTCAAATATAACATAGTCATGATATTTACCTAGTGGTTCCCACATTAATCTTAGCCATGATATTCATAGTTTTGAATTATATTTATCTAAAGTAGGGTCAATACGAAATATAATGGAAGATGTTTTTAGCCCAAGTTTTATTGGAAACTCCATAGATCCAATACAATGTTGAGGAAAATAAATATTACCCAAATGATGATTGTCATATCTAATATATTGTATAAGTATCATGCTATATATATTGAGTTCATGAATATTTTCAATCTTAACATAGATGTATTTATTTCTATCAATGTGAGGAATAAGAATAAAAGGCTCTAGATATGAGGAATGTTTTTTAGTTTTCTCCTTTGGAACCACACTTTTGACATTAAGTATACTTGATTTGTAATTTCCTTTGTGAGAAACCTTTTCTTACCGATGTTTTATTTCTTATCTTTAGTTTTTTTACAACTTATGTTTTATTTAATTCTCTTTTAGTAATTTATATTGTTTTAAATTATGTAACCTTTGTTTTACCATTTTTTCTTTTATAACATTTCATTTTCAATTGGTTATTTTTGTTTCATTTGCTTGTTTAATTCTTCCTTTTGTAATTTTTATTTATGCAACAATTAAGTTTCCTCTTGTTATTTTTTGTAATCATTCCTTTTCAAAAAAATTCCTTTTGTAACCTTTTATTTTTTAACTATTCCTTATGTAACTTTTATTTTTCTAAGTTTTCCTTTTGTCATTATTTATTCTGAAACTTTTTTTTTCTAATTTTACCTTTTCTAACTATTCATTTTATTTATTTTACATTTTTTCTTTGGTAGATGTAATCATAGTGTGAGTACGTTTATTTATTTTATAAATTTTTATCATATAAAATATTGGTTTGATGGATTTATCTAGTAGAGGATCACCACTATCAATGATACTTATGTATTTTTCTATTCAAATTCTAATAATTATCCATATGATGTCCATTGATTCTATGATAGACATAATAATACTTTTATTTCTTTAAAAGATGAATATGAGGTAATGTGATCAGATTATTTTGAATAATTTCCCTAATAATCTCACTTGAACTCTTATTAGCCTTATAAACACTTTTTGGATAACTAGTTGTAAATGTATCTTATGTTGGCTTCTATTCATGAGATGAAGTCTTTTGAATCAAATAATATTTAGATATAGATGTAGATATATGATTTAAATTTTCATTATATGGATTATTTGTATATGTGATCTTAGTTTCAAGTGATATTATATTTATACTAAAATTTTATTTTGATTTTGAAACTTCTCTATGGATATTTTCATACTAGCTATTTGATCTTGAAGGGCTTCACACACAAAAGCCCTAGATAATAATGATTGCATATGAATAAAAATATTATATAGAAGGTTAGTGGGAGGTGGATGGAGATGAATAAAAAAAATAAAATGATGTATATTTTGTACCATAGGAGGTGTCATCTTAAATATTCAAATAGTGACTATTAGTAACCCAAGTTACACCCTCTGAAGGAAACTATTCAATTTTGCTTCAAACTTAGACTAACATGGGATTGGCCTAAAGGTTATGGGTTACCTATAGTCTAGACCAAATCTATACCTTATGGGGATATCTCCCTTGATATTTAAACTTAAACTTCTCTTCTAAGACCTATTTTAAAGGGATGAAAAGGGTTAGAAAGGAAGCGTGAAAATAAAACCTATACTAGGGGTGGTGATGAACCAATGTTCTCTTATCTTCCCTTGACTAACCTTAAAAAACACTTATGAATCCAATGAAAGATAATAAATTAACTAGGTTTATTTACATAGTCCTAAACATGAATATTTCATATGAAAGTCAAGTAGAAAGTTTGTAACTTGAATTCGAAAGACTATAGGTCTTCATGAGACACTACAAGTCAACTCACTCTTCAACACTACTACTACCTATCAACACTTCATATGACAAACATATGATGAAAATATGACATTAGGTGTTAGAAAGGACATATAAGAGAATATAAACCTCATAATTTATGAAAATAAATGATCATAACACACACTAATACTCATATATAAGTATGCAATTGATCTTTCTCTATTGATTCAAGGTGCAAGATATAGTTTTGGTAGAGTTTTGATACACCCAGCTGAGGGATATAAATCAGGGCCTTAAGGCCTAAATATATATCAAAATGGAAAATAAATGAGAAGGATAGTGTCAAGGATTTACATATTATAGGTCATACTAACCATAATGAACTCCATCTACATATACTTACACATAACAGTCCACATAAGTCCTTCTTCATGCATTGGTCTCTTTAATGACCCCTTAGGCATCGAGGTGGGGTAATGGAAGATGTAAATAACTTTTTTTATTCTTTTAATAAAATTACCACACCCAATAATTGGTTAGTTAATTCCTTATATGGAAGTTAGAAAGTGTAATTGAGGTGCAATTATCCTCCATGAGGCATTTGAGTAGCCCATTAGTCCTCTCATGCATACTGATTAGATTTGAAACTACATTTATTCCTTCATAATGGATATGAAGAGTGCCTATATCACCATTATCATAAATTTTATAGTGTAATAACTCTATAATAACTCTTCCATAATTTTCTCTGTCATTCTTCAAATTTCATTGTTAACTAAGTAAGACTAGTAGGCCACTAAGCCTAATTACATAGTGTTTATGATTTAATGGCCATGTAAAACCTATATGAGAGCTTTAAAAAATGTGTATAAATGAGTTTTAGTTCTTAAAATATGTCCCATATCATGACATCAGCCCTTTTGAGTAGCCCACACTAACAAATGTGCTAAACTAGGTGACTAGGCAATTTCTTCCTTACATTTGTAGTTTTGATATTTGGAGGAGAGTTACAGAGGAATTTTAAGGTGTATTATTGGATATATTAGGATTTTAGGAGATAAAAAGTCCCAAACCTTTACCTATAATTATTTTTAACTTTCTAAATATCCATGTACCTTGAAAACATCATAAAACCTTGAAAAAGTACCCTTTTAAGACAATTTCATATAGTGTCCATACAACTAAGTACCATGACCAGGGTATCATATGAATTAATTTTGTGTTTAAGGTGTTTTTAGGGTCATTATAATCAAATTGGATTCCAATTCTTCATCATCTTATCAATAGAGTCATTACAAGGGTTTGAGCAAGGTTTTGGAGGTCTACCATCTTAATGATGATTCATAAATTTTAGACCTCCAATCCAAAAATTATGGTCATGGATGTTTATTATATATACCCCCATAAAAATATTTAAAATATTAAGCTCCCATGAATATTTTGTGGAGAGATATGAGTGGAAGTTGGTGAACCTTGAGCTTTATGCACATAGTGTGGACATGTTTGTAGTCTTAAGCTTTGTTCATAAACTTGGGACCTTAAACCCAATTCTTGATACCATGGATTTAAAGTGTGTTTAAGTCCTAAAATCCTAATAATAGAATTGTACTTGAGTCCCTATGTCATGAAAAATGTGTTTAATTGATTAGACATCTTGAGTTGACTATCTAGGACTATGGTAGTTTGAGGTGGTTCTTGAGATTAAATTGGCCCTCTTTCTATTTTTTTCTACTTGAATCCACTTTTTTGGACCTGTATCATCCCCATACACATTTTATGGTCCTTTTTTTGACTTGGATAAGTTCTAGGTATGCCTCAATGTGGTGTGAGGTCCTTAAGCCTTAAGAATAGCCTTTAGGCTTAGCCGACATGAACTAAATATCAAGGGTATAAGTGACATATAGATGAATATATAGACTAAACACCATGATAATATCTTTACCATTTATATTTCATCCTTTTTTAATTTCCCCATCTACCACAATTCCACTCTATTTGCATTTTCTCTCTTGAGTGTGCTCAGGGATCTCATTTAATAGTTTGATTGCTAATCAATAGTGTAGGGGGATAAGTCTCCTAAATTCGATTGATGGTTTTAATGACATTATAAAAACATATTCCACCTATACCTAGCCTTTTTACTTTCTCTATCCATCCAAAATACTAACTCAATCCCCATCCTCCTATGTTTTGCCTTAGTATCATTATATATTATCATTCTCAGAAAACTTGACAATAGCATTGGGACTAGAATATATCTTCCCCGCTCTAATGTAGTTTTTATGGAGGTTTATACATGTGTATCATTTTCATAATATTTTTAACATTTTTTGTACTGAGTCTCTTTCAACCCTACATTCTCTTTATACATCCAGTCTTGGGGTTTATAGGAAGTCATGCTTATGTATCCTTATGGTCTCAATCTAATGATCCTTCTACCATAGTTGATGATATAATAATTTATAGACCTTGGTTTTTTATCTATCATTCCCTCCTTAGGATTTTTTTTCCTTAACTATCCTTCAAAAAAGTGGAATATTCTAGTTCATGCACATGCCTGTTAGGCCGATTTAAGCCTAATAGGTTTGTTTAGATTGTTGGATTCCTTACCTTAAGGGACCAATATATATTATTTTGGAAAATATTAAATATATTTACGGGATAATGAGAGACTCATTTCTCATATTTATTCTCACACTTTACTATCTTGTTGATGCACCTGTTTGTAGATATCAATCTTGCATTTTGGTTGTGTAGTAACTAGGTCTGCTTAAGCCATAAGTGGAGACAAACCCATCCTTGGTACCTTGATACACTAATTATATTGAAACATAATTCAATTGGGTTACTCTATTGGTATATAAACTTTTAAACCATTTATTAGGCCACACATCTCACTGATTTACCTTTTTCTCTTATGACTACCTATATAGGCACATGTGCATCAGTTTTAGGCCTTTTTATCCTAGTTAGGCCATTAAGATAACTTAAAAAGATAGGGTTATCCTCAATTTTAACATTTATTATATCTTATAACCTCTCTACTCAAGTTTTATTATCCTTTAACCAATCTTAAATAAAGCACAATGTCTTTAAATTATATGTGCATGCCTATTTTAGGCTTACCTAGGCCTAATAAGCCCAATAGGCCATTGGACTCTTTTGATTATTAAACCTAGGTTATCATTAATTTATAAAATTAATTCATCCTATTCACTAATCCTATTAGGTGTCTTTAGTCTAATGGTAATTCCTTAGACCTATAGATGCATTTCACTATTATTTACAAGCTTGATTGCTTGGTTGTAGGTTCCTAATCAAACCTATTTGGTATATCAAGGATACCTTGGTGTCTTAGAGAACTAAGTCATAAAATAATGATTGAGATCATTGGAAACAAGGATAATAATCTCTTATCCTTATCCCTCTCCATCATAATGCAAGGTCTTTGGGACATTCATCTTCTTAGCTAAAATCTTGCTTGTAGGTCTTTTTTTAGGCTTATTGGTTGTGATGGTGTCTTATTAGAAAAAATGGATAGTGTCTATTTTAGTGACACCACATATTGGTGACTCATTGAACTATTCCTCAATAAATCTTTAATATTATTTTAAGACATCATCCCATAGTGAACCTTCTATGTGACTTGTCAACATCGTAGTCATGTATATGTGATTTCTAGACCTAAGTTATGCCTTTCCTTCTTTTGGAGTGATTTATGGTGTGTTTAAAATCTGTATGACTTTGAATATATATATCTATGTCCTTTCATACATATTGATGACTCTTCAAGTCTCTCTAATATCTTAAACATCTCCCTTCTCGTGTACCTTTCAGTCAACACTCCACCCTTTTAGCTTATACAAAGGCTTGCAGTTGTGAATGAGAGCTATATGGACTATGGGTGATCCTTTTGAAAGGGCATTGACGTTTATTTATTTTATCAAATTTAATTAGTGTGATGATGACACTTACTATTATATATAACTATTTGAGACCCTTTGATCTCATCATTCTTTCCATGTCCTTCAATTTATCATTACCACTTTGTATATGTACTTGGGGTCTAGGCTAAGTTCATCTTTTTTGGACTAAGCTGAAGGTATTTATCTTACCTAACCTTTATATCCCATTTTTACTATCTTTTAAAACACTTTTTATTCCCCTTTTGAATTTTATCACCTCTATATCCCATTTCAATAGTGACCACCTTCTATCAAATCTACTGTGAAGGGTTACTATCAAGACTGAGTAAATTTTATAATTGAAGAATAAGATAAATTTAGGGATGGCCCCTAAGGGTTTAGGTGTTGAGGGGGAAAATGGGAAAAACCAAATTATTAGTGAGGAACATATGTATCATAAAACAACTTGATGAATGTGTACACCTATCAAATTTCTACTTTGTACATGAGGTAATCAACACAAACATGATAGTTATACTATAAATATGAGTTTCAATGGGAAAAATAACTTATTATGGTTCATTTAAGTGTTTTGGAAAGGAATATAGGTTTAATTAGACTCAAGGGATTCATGACCAAACCCAAAACACCATTAAACACTTCTACCTTATTCATCAAGATCCTATAACATGAGAAAACTCTTTACATTCTAAAAAATGAAGAAAAATGAAGTTTTGTTTGTTATGACACTCCCAAAAATGTTAAATATGGGAAGAGGATGGTTAATATGGTCTTTTAGGACTTAGTAATACACAAAAATCATTGATTTTCTAAAAATAGTGAAAAATCTACCAAAATCATTACCATTTCTAACCCCTTCATTGATGAAAAAGCTCATTGGAGTGACCAGATTATTAAAATTTATTCATAAAGTATAGTGCATGGATTTTTATATTAATTACATGAATAATAATTTAAATGGACCCATTTATATCCACAAATTCCCAATTTTTAATATTCTCTCTCCTCTATAAAATGAATGAAAACCTGAAAGCTTGCCTAGACTACCAAGGAACTTAGTGAAGAGAGAGGAATGGTTCTGGCTTATTATTGGATCCTTTAGATTTTAAAATTATTCTATATATCTTTCATGAACTCTCCTACAACCTCTAACTCCCCTTATATGGACTGATTGTACAATTCTACATAATCTATAGAAAACACTTAAAAATACCTATTTTCTTAAATTTTCTCCATTTTTATGCCTTGAACTACAATTATAGTTAAGAGGGAGTGAAAACATAATTTAAATAACATTTTAAAATAAGTGGTATGTTAGGAATAGTTTAAAGGATTTATTTTTTCATTTGTGAGACCCAATTGATGAGTGGGGAGGTGGATTTAAGTATAATATAGTCCTTTCAAAGCCATAAAATGCCTAGTGATGATTTAGGGGCTCATTTAAGGCCTTCATAAAATAATGGTACACTTGAATTATTAATCTTATAAAAATATTTTATAGTGAATTTGACCAATATGATGTTTTTGGATGGTGATTAATGACTTTAAGGGGTTCATGAAGGCTTGAAATTACTTGAATGGGCCAACCTTGAATCAATGACATTGAACACAATAATAAACCTTCATATAATGACCTTAGACAAGTATATAAACCATTATATCCTAAAACCTAAGGTTTATATCTAATAAATGGTATCAAAAAGGTGTAAAACCCTAAGTATTAACAATCTTTAAATACCCAAACTACCTTAATTTTGTCAAAAGATCCTCAACTATGTTTAAACCATCTTCAATACCTCAATAAATTTTACACCCTAAATCTCACTCAAGGGTCATCATGAGGACTATAACATCACCAATATACCTCAAAATATCCATGACATAATGATATCACAAGCATACTCCATGACAATCTTAAAAAGGATCAAATACTTTCAATAGACATTTATGAGATCATGATAATTTAGGCACTTTAGAAAAGTTGAGGGGTTCTCATACATGTTTTTGGTTTTATGGGTTAGAGTTTGGCCTAGGAGGACAAATTTATAACATGTTTTGTGACTCATAAGGGTTAACTAACCTGATTTTCAAGAGAACATAGTCATTCCTCATGACAATGATGACTCAAACATGGTAATAAAACTTGATGACCACTCTTAGACTGCCAAATAATTAGTAATTTTTGACACATATTGAGACTATAAAAACAACAAGAAACCACAAGTATAATCAAAGGAACAAAACATAAATCTAATAAACACATCTAACACCTAAGGAAAATATCAATACACGACAATAAAAAAAGGTAATAGACTACAAACTTGTGTTGACACTTATTGAAAATAAGACAACAAATACTAGGAATAACTAACTAGAACACACCTCTTTTCTCCTCCTAGATCAAAATGGAATAAACATTGATTAAATTTTCTCTATGAGGTAAAATTTACACATGATTATTGATTCAATATGGTACTACTCAGTAAATTATGGGTCCCACTTATAGCTGATGGAATTTGCATGTTCATAGCCTCTTAGGAGAGCAACTAGACCTTATTTCTCTATTATCTAGTGTATCAATTTTATAAGTTAGTCAAGTAACCATTCATACTCATTCCATATCTATCTACCTTATATGATCACTCTCATCTCTACTTCAGTCACATGCTTCTCTTAATAAAGATGAGTAGTTTGAAGCAAATCTCATAATATGTTTGGGGAAATATCCTCAAAGATATATGAATCTTGTTTTATGGAGGTTTAAGGCCAACAAGGCTCAATTCTATTCACCAATATTGAGGAAGCATATGTATATGGAATTAGGATTTGATAACCTTGTTTAAAAACCTTAAAGAAGTCATTTTTAGATAGGACAACCTTTTAGTGTGGCATGCTTGGAGGGTTTACTCCTTACTTGATGAATTTTCCTTCTTCAACCTAGACTAGATCATATAATGATTCAAGGAGGGAGTGTCCTACCCTTATGATGCCAAAAAAGTAACTTTCCTAATCTTCACATGGTTTAAATTTTATTGGACTCTCTTCAAGTTGGGTAATAGCTTGTGATCAACCTCATTAGCTAGTCTACACCTTTTTATTATAGTTATTGTAAGTTCTTGAGGACTATCATGATGAAGGATATCTTCCACGTCATCAACTAAGTCCTAGAATTCATCTTATTCTTGATCAACTGATGTTTCTTTCTATTTTGGTTCATCATATTCTTGTAGCTTATCCTCTTCTACATCTTTGAAGGCCATGTTATGATCCCCTTTACTAAGAGGTGTCTCCATGACACTTTGTTATTCAAGTTCACTCAATCCATCATCCTCAGTTGCCACCTAGATTGAATTTATTTATCCACATCTTCAAGGATAGGATCCATATCAAGGAGTGACATGGGATATCCTTAGAGTGACTTTAAGAGAGAGGTTACATATTTCTCATTCTCCTCATTTAATTGATTACTTGTAATAACCATCACATCCTCTTTCTACTACACATTATCTTCATTAGACCTCCATGAGGGGAAGGCCTTGGAGGTTTGATGAGGGATGGATGGGAACTAAGTGGTTTAGATATTTCATTTACCTTCATTACTTTGATTTATGCTTGGTTGATCTCCTCTTTCCCTTGATTACAATGATTGAATTCAAGTTGGAAACTTAGATGTAGAATTTGCATTCACATGTGTTGTATTTATTATAGATTGGGGAAGGAATGAAAGTGTCTTTAACTAGTATTATGTTACTCTTGCATCTACTATTGAATAATGTATATGTATTTATTTAAGTTCAATTTGATTCTTTAGGTAGGTTTCATGATGACTAGTCCTCTCAATGTATACTTTTTCCTCTTCTTGTAATTTATTTTGGATATAATTAAATGATGGAATAGTTGAGAAGGATTGTGAGTAACTTTGAGGACTTTGAAACTCATTTGATTAAAATGTTTTAGGGGTGATGGGTAGTTCAATATGAGACTGATATGGGATGGAGGAGGGGACATAATGTTTATGATGGTGAACCTGCTACTCCTCATATACTACCAACCTCTCCTCAACCTTTGAAATTAGACCCTCTATTTTTCACATCTCCCTATTGAACCTTGATTGACATTATTTCATGCAAAATTCCCACTCTTATTTATCCTGATGAAATTAATTCTTCATGTTCTTAATCACATGCTTAGGTATTTCTTATCCATACCCTCTCAGGGTGTCAATGTTCACAATGTGTCTTTCATATCTCAATAAGGTATGTTTAAGGCATTATATGGATTGGTTTGTGGCATGGTTAGGATGACTAAAAACATAATTATACTTCCATGGCTGATTAAGTTGATAATTATATTTCCAATGACATGAATAAGGCTCAAGATGAGGGTTAGAGTGGTGTCCTTGGTATTAAAGAGGATCATAGGCCTAATAGGGGCTCTCATATTGTTGACAAGGGTGAATATAAGGTTAACAAGGGTCAAAATAAAGATGATAGGGATCATAATCAAATTATAATGGATCATAGGGTTATTGAGGAAGTGTGTGATCTAATTATACCCCATATATATACATCACTCATCATTAGACAAATGTAAATCAATGAATTATCAATAATAACTATTCTTACAATGAGATGATGACCCTTGTTATGAACCTCTGACTATAAACCTAGAATGTGAGCACTTAAATCTATCTAATATGGCCAAGATGATACTTTAAAGACTTAAATGCTTGAATATATTCTCATTGGGCATGTCATAACTACTAGCAACATAAGTTACACCCTCTAAAGGAGACTGTTCAATTTTGATTCAAACTTGGACTAACATGGGATTAGCCTAAAGGTTGTGGGTTACCTATAGTCTAGACCAAACCTCTAGATGATGGGTATATCTCCCTCAATATTTCAACTTAAATTTCTATTCTAAGACCTATTTTCATTGGGATGAAAAGGGTTAATAAGGAAACATGAAAGGAAAACCTATACTAGGGGTGGTGATACACTAATGTTCTCTTATCCTCTCTTGATTGACCTTAAAGCACTTTTATGAATCCAATAAAAGACAATAAACTAGCTAGGATTCTTGACATAGTCCTAAACATGAATATTTCATATATAGGTTAGGTATAAAGTCTAGAACTTGAAGGTAAAATATTGTAGGTCTACATGAGACACTACATTTGTAATTACATCAATAAACAGTATTCATAAGTCCTACTCCATGCATTTGTATCTTGAATGACCCCTTAGGAATTGATATGGGGTAATGGAGATTGTAACTAACTTGTTTGATTCATTTATAATCATGAACACACCCAATAATGGGTCAATTTCTTCCCTATATGGAATTTTCAAAGTGTAATTGAGGTCTAATTAACCCCCATGAGGTGTTTGAGTAGCCCATTAGTCCTCTCATGCATATTTATTATAATTGAAACTACATCCATTCTTCCATAATGGATATAAGGAGTTATTATCTCTCCTTTTTCATAAGTTTCATAGTGAAATAAATTTTTACTAACTCCTCCAAAAGTCTTTGTATGTCGTTCCTCAACTTTCCTTATCAACCAAGTAGTCCTAGTAGGCTACTCAACCTAGTTACATAGTGATTATACTTCAATGGACATTGAAAATATATATGATACCTTGATAACATGTTTATAATATAGTTTTATGTATGAAAATATGTCCCATATCATGACATGGGCCCTTTTGAGTAGCCCACACTTACAAACATGCAAAACTAGGTGACTAGGCCATTTCTTCTTTGCATCTATAGAGTGGATATTTAGAGGAGAGTTACAGAGACATTTATAGGTGTATTATTAGATATATTAGTATTTTAGTAGATATAAATGGTCCCAAAATTCACCTCCAATGATTTTCAACATTACGAATAACCCTATACCTTGAAAACATAATAAAACCTTGAGAAAGTACCCTTTTCTAAAAACTTTGCACAATGTGCATACAAATAAGTACCATGATAAGGGTATCCTCTAATTTCACTTTGTTTTTTAGGTGATTATAGTTTCATTATAATACAAATGGATGCCAATTCTTTATCATCTTCTCAATCGGGACATTACTAGGTTTTAAGCAGGGTTTTAAAGGTCTACCATATTTATGATGGTTTATAAATATCAGACCTCCAATCTCAAACTTATGGTCATGGATTTTTATTAAATATACCTTAATAAAACTCATACAAATATTAGGGTCCCATGAATCTTGGGTGGATAGATGTAAGTTCAAGATGGTGAAACTTGAGCTTTCTATAGGCAGTCTAGACATATGTGTAGTCTTAACCTCGTTCATAAACCTAGACCTATATAACTAATTCATTATAAAATGGATATAAAGTGTGTTAGGTTCCTCAAATATTGATAATATAATTGGCCTTGATTACCTCTATCATCAAAGATATGATCATTTCATCATGTAGCTCAAGTTGACTATCTAGGACTATGGTAGTTCAAGGTGATTCTTAAAATTGAATTTGCCCTCTACACCTTTTATGGGCCCTAATTATACTTGGATAAGGTTTAGGTATGATTCAATGTGATTTGGGGTCCTTAGACCTTAAGAATATCCTTTAGGCCTAGTAGGCTTCAATTAAGTCTCAATGGTCTAAGTGACATGTAGATGAATTTATATCTTAAACACCATGATAACACCATTTCAATCTATATTTCATCATTCTATAGTTTCCCTATCTATCACAACTCCACTCTACTTCCATTTTCTCTCATGAGTGTGCTTATGGATCTCACTGACAATCTGATTATTTGTCAATATGTAGAGGGGTTGAGTCTCCTAAAGTTGATTGATGGTTTTAATGCCCTTATGGAAACATCTTCCACCTATCCCCACTTTTGTATCTTCTATAAACATCCAAACTACTGACTCAGTCCCCATCTTCCTATGATTTTTCCTTAGTGTCATTATTTACTATCATGCTAAGAATAACTGATAGTATCATTCAAAACTAAATAGATATTTCCCATTCAAATTTAGTGTGTATGAAGGTTTATAATTTTCTATCATGTTTCTAGGAGTTAAAACCTTTTTTGGACTGAGTCACTTTCAACCATGTATGTTCCTTATACAGCCAGTCTTAGGTTTTATAGGAAGTCATGCTTATGTCACCCTATGAGCTCATTTTAGTTCTTCTTATACCTTAGTTGATGATATCATCATTTAAGGACCTTGGTTGTGTTTCTATCACTCCCTCCTTAGGATTTTTCTATCCTTAACTATCCTTCAAACAAGTGGAGGATTCTAGTTCAGGGACAAACATGTTTAGACCTATGTAGGCATAATAGATCTATTTGGATCATTAGATAAATTCCCTTAAGATAAAAATATATATTAGTGTGTAAAATATGAAATGTATTTATGGGATAGCTACTTTTCTCATATTTATGCTCACACTTCATTATCTTGTTGATGACCCTATTTGTGGATATCAATCTAGCATTTTGGCTATGCATAGTGACTAGGTCCACCCAAGCCATTGATGGAGACAAACCCATCCTTGGTACCTTGAATAATTAATTATATGTAGCCATAATGCAATTTGGTTACTCTACTAGTATAGACACTTTGAAACCACTTGTTATTCCACACCTCTCATTGAGTTACCTTGTTTTCTTATGATGACCTGTATAGGCCTATGTGCATCAGTTCTAGGCATTTTTAGCCTAGTTAGGCCATTAGGTTATCTTACCAACCTAGGTATATCCTAACCTATAATATTTTTAATATCTTTTAACCTCTTTAGTTAGGTTTTCTCAACCTTTAACCAATCTTAAATCAATAAAAAGGTCTTTAAATTATATGTACAAGACTATTTTAGGTTCATGTAGGCCTAATAAGCCCAATAGGCCATTATAATTTTTTGATTCTTTAATATAGGTTCTCATTACTTGAGACCCTTTATACATACTCTTTACTAGTCCTACTAAGTGCATTCAATCTTATACAAATCACTTAGACCTATAGATGCCTTTCACTCTGGTGCACAAGCTTGATTGCTTGGTTGTAGTTTCTCAATTAGACTTGCTTAGTCTATCAAGGTTCATTTTGTGTTTTAGAGAACTAAGTCATAAAATAATAAATGAGAGCCTTATAAATTTGGATAGTAATCTCTTATCTTTCTCCCTCTCCATCATAATTCAAGGTCTCTTTCCAGGCCTATTGGTTGTGAGGGTGTCTTATTAGAAAAAAGGTCTAGTGTCTCTTTGAGTTCCACCACATAATGGTGACTCTTTACATTTTTCCTCACTAACTCTTTGACATGAATTTAATACCTCATCAAATAATCAACCTTTCATGTGACTGTTCAACATAGTAGGCCTATATATGTGATTTCTAGGCCTAAGCTAAGTCTTTCCTTCTCTTAGAGTGAGTTATGGTGTGTTTAGACTCTATTTGACCTTGAATCTATATCCCCATGTAATTTCATACATATTCATGATTCTTCAAGGCTTTCTAATTTCTTAAACATCTCCCTTCTTGTGTACCTTTTAGTCCACACTTCACCCTTTTAGTTTATATAAAGGCATGTAGGTCTGAATGAGAGATATTTGGACTATGGGTGCTCTTTTTGAGAGGGGATTGAAATTTAATTATTTTATTGAATGGAATAGGTGTGATGATGACACTGACTGTTCTCTAACTATTTGAGACCCTTTAATCTCATCATTCTTTCCATGTCCTTTAATTTATCACTAGCACTCTATATATGTACTTGGGGTCATAACTAAGTTCATCTCTTTTGGATTGAGCTGAAGGTATTGATCTTACATAACCTTGATCTCGCATTTTTCCTATCTTGTATAACCCTTTTGATTCCCATTTTTAATTTTCTCACCTTTATATCTCATTTCAATAATGACCACCTTATGTCAAATCTACCTTGAAGGGTTACTATTAAGACTATGTAAAGTTTGGCATTATAGAATAGGATAAGGTTGGGGATGGCCCCTAAGGGCATAGGTGTTGAGGGTAAAAAATGGAAACACAAAAGAATGAATTAGGAACATATGCATCCTAAAATAACCTGGTGACTATGTACACCTACTAAATTTCCACTTTGTACATGATGTAATCAACATAAATGTGACAGTCATACTAGAAATATGAGATTGAATGGGACCTTGAAATGATGGTGGTTAAAATAAGTGTTTTGGAAAGGAATATAGGTTAATTCTAGTTATTTAAATCATGACCAAACCCAAGACACCCTTAAACACTTCAAACTTATGCACCAAGATCTTGTAATATGAGAAAACCATCTATAATCTAAAAAATGAAGAAACGTGAAGTTTTGTTTATTACCACACTCTCACACATGTGAAATATGGGTGTATGGTGGTGGATATGGTATGTTAAGACCTCAAGAACACACAACAACCATTGATTTTTAAAAACTACTCAAAATGCACCATAATCATTGCCATTTCTAACCTCTACATAGATGAAGAAGCTCATTAGAGTGACCAGATTATTAACATTTGTTTTTAAAATATAGGGAATGAATTTGTAGAAAAATTCCATGAATAATAAGTTTAATGTACCCCATTTCTCTCCCTAAAGACCTAACTCTTGATCTTCTCTCTATTCTATGGAATGAATGACAACCTAATAGTTTACCTAGACTATTAAGGAACTCGGTGAAGAGATAGGAAAGGTTTTAGCCTCTTCTTGCATCCTTTTGACTTGAAACTTGTCTAACACATATGGCATGAACTAACATACAACCTCTAACTCCCCCTATACATATTGACTCTACAGGTCTATATAACCTACAAAAAACAATTGAAAATACCTCTTTTCCTACATTTTCTCCATTTTTAAAGAATCAAATGATAATTATAGGGTAGATAGATGGAAAAATGAGTTAATTGAACATTTAAAACTAAGGGGTATGATAAGAGGAATTGAAAGGATGCATATTTTTCATGCATGAGACCCAATTGAAAATTGGGGAGGTGGATTTGACTACAAGATAGAGCTTTCAAATCCATAAAATGCCTAGTGATGATTTAAGGACTATATTAAAGCCTTTGTTAAATAGTTATAAAATTTAATTATTACCCCTCTCCAAATATTTTATAATTCATTTGACCAACATGAGGTGTTTGGAGGGTGGTTAATGACTTTAAGGGGTTCTTGAAGGCTTGAAATTACTTGAATGGGTAAACCTTGAATCAATGACATTGAACACAATAATATAACCTCATTTAATGACCCTAGACAAGGATTGAAACCCTTACATCTTGCCAATGAATGTTTCTCTTCAATAAATGGCATCAAAAAGGTATAAAACTATAAGGATTAACAACCTTAAAATACCCAAACTACCTTAATTTTGTCAAAAGATCTTCAATCTTGTCAAATTATGTTTAAACCATATTCAATACCTAAAAAACAATTTTTCACTCTAAATCTCACTCACGTTTCATCATGAGTATTATAATGATCACAAATATACCTCCAAATATCCATGATATAATGATCTCACAAGTATAACATGACACTCTTAACAAGGATAAAAAGACTTTCAATATAAATTTATGAGATCATCATAGTTTAGGCACTATAGATAGGTTTATATGGGTTATAATGCATGTTTTTGGCTATAGGGGTTGATATTATAAATAGTGACAACATGGACATCCTTAGAGGGAAAATAGCTATCACCACCTTGAGCAAAGGTAGAAGGAAAAATAAAAGAATCCATAATAAGAGACTAGTTATGATTTTATAATTGGTTCTTAATTATAAATTTAACAAACCTTAAACCTAATAGGAAATCACGCACAAAATTAGTGCCTTAATAGGGGTAAAATAAATAACTAACCAATAAAAGAAAATGAAAAAATGAATAGGTTAAAATAGAAATAGGTTTTTGTTAAAAATTAGTAGATAAAATAAACCCAAAAATTATTTTAAAAATAGATTCACCCTTCAACCTATAAGATGAATTTACTAAAAATTGTAATTCTAGAAAATCCATATAATATTTTTGTGAGAAAAAATACATTTATATAAATTTAATACCTCCAACCAAAAAAATTAGAGTAGTTTAAAATAGATCTAGTTTATTCTAAATATCAACCAATTGAGAAATAAATATAATTAAGGGAACCTTAATATGGGAATGAGTGTGAAATGTTAAAGAAAAAGATAATTTTTTTTAATTTGCACATAGGGGAAGGGGAAATTATAAATTAGGTCTAAAAATAAAACCATAAGTTTGAAATATAAAATGCTAAGGGATACCTAGGTTTGACATAGTTAGATCAATGTATGGGTTCATGATATGTCTTACCCTCAATTGATTTTTTAAACCCTACTAATATATTAAGTAGTATAATAATTAAAATTTATAAATATGTAATTTAGTCATACATTAAAATGTAAATTATTGAAACTAACTACAATGATTTGATAAGTGATATATGTTAAATTTACTAAGTACAACAAAGGTATTAATATTTATATCTTACTATTGACTATATGATGTGAATGTGTTCTAATAGTGGAAAAAAACTAAACTAGGTTTTTAATCCATTTAATTCAGGAATTGTGTTTCTATCTACCTAGGGTCAGTTAAATTAGATCTATTTCATATCCACTATTTATATCAACTTGTTTTTATCCCTAAATTTAAAAGTGTAGGGATAAGATTAAAATATATATTGGCTTATACAAAAGGGTTTTAAAATAATCTATATAAAATTAATTAATTTTAAACTTAGATACATGAATATTCTAAATTATAAAATTAAAATATGTCAAATTTATAAAGTACAAAATTTTAAATAAATTATATTGATTATGATGTCAAGGATAAATGACACTTAGGTGGATTTATAATGTGAATGTACATCTAAGTTATACATAGGTAGGAGTATGAAGCATAAGGATTCTAAGATAGTCTTCAAATTTTGGAAATGATGTTTATAGAGCCATAAACACAATGTTGACCTTGGGATACTACAATTAACACTATTATATATGATTTGATACTAATGTTCTATACAAAATAGCCACTTAACCTCAATGTAACCAAATTCATTGTTATAGGTTTTCCATCACCTTTATGATGATGTCTTCAAATTTAAAATGTAGGTTGTTAATCTCTTCTTATTGATTGAACCCTAGGTCATCACACTTATAATAAGTTTTGACAAATATTTGTTAGTGGACTCATGGTGTTGATATGACATCAAATACCCCTCTATTAATGATCTTTCCTCATATATCCAATACTGTAAGGAGGGGATTAAATGTATGTAGTTTTCTTATATATGTGTAAGTGTGTGTGAATAATGGTATAATATGTTATATGTTGATGCATGTAGTTTTATAGATTTTAACTTGACAAATACCATTCATGGGATATTATTTGTATGCCTCAAACCTTTATTATGACTGATTATATGACTAATATAGAAATAGGGATGAATGGGGAAAAATAAATTATTTTTGAAATTTATTGAATGAGCCTTGGTAGGTGCTTGATTGGCATATTTATAGATGATTGATGAGAAATATTAGAATTTTATTTACACTACATCTTTTGAAAATATCTCATAATAGAGTTAAAAATGATAAATGAGTTGATCCATAGCTTTTGAATATTTTTAAATTTGGATGAACTTTGAGTACATGACACTAAATAAGGATCTAGACACTAGCATTGACTCTAGTCCCTCTATAGTTGATAGTGTATAGAAGGATAAATAATAGGTATGGATTTGTAACTAATAATGAAGGATATATATATATATATATATATATATATATATATATATATATATATATATATATATATACATATACATATATCAATGTTTGAGTATTTTTTTAGCGTATAGGTTGTTTTGGTCATTATAATGATATGTTCAGACTATAAGATAATCATTTAGGCACAATGAGATGGTGAATACATGTCTTTTAATAAAAATAGGGTCTATAACTATAGGGTAGAGCCCTGATTAGTATTTGTTAAATGTACAAGACTGATATGTTATCAATTTTGATTTTTAGTATCCAAAATTTCCCCCATTTAATGTAGTAATCTATAAGGATAAAATTACAAGGTTAAAGGAAATAAATGTGCACCTAAGTGTGTAAAATACACCTTGCCTTTGCTTGAGACCACTTTGAGTTTTTGTGGGTGTATGACCTATAAACAAGAACACAATATAGTATAAAACTTTGCATATAATCTTTTTTTTTTAAATAATTAAAAATTTTGAAAAGAAAGAGAGCAAGGAAAGAGTACACATATGTGTTGATGTAACATTGTTTCAACTTTATAGTTTACTTCATAAATATGAATCCTTATAAATAATTAGAGATAAAATAGGTTAAGATATAAAACTTGGAGATGTGAATATGTATATTAGAAGGTATTTTTCCCCCAATCTAGTGTTAGGATGAGTTGTGACATGACCATTGAGATCACTAAATCTCAATCACATAACTCAAGTGTGAATATATATAATCTGGTGAGGGTGAGTAACATAATAAACTCATCCTATAAATATGGTAAGATTGGGTGATTTAATAAAAAAAACATATAATTGTGGTGAGGTTTAATTATTTAATAAATTCAATTTATAAATATAATCAACTATTGTAGACATAAATTTTTTATATCAATACTTGTGTCATTGGTGTTTCTTGTGATAGTAATCTAGAGATATAATTGGAAAATTTTAAATTTTTGGTGCACTAGCATGTCATATACACCTTTAATGTGTCTCAAAATTAAGTACATATGTCACACATTTAAATATATGAAAATGTACGGAAATGTATAATAATCTAACCCAAGTGTATATACAAACCATGTAACTTTATTAGATATTTTTTAAAGTATGGAGGCAACGTATTTATGACATGCCTCCATTGAAATCTATAGATACTGATAAGTGAATAAATTCTTAAGTCATGTCTTTATGACATGCCCCCTCTAAAATATTTAAACTATATAAATGTGGAGGTAATGTTTTAATGGCATGCCACCATTGACATGCCCTTAGTTTTGAGGTAATAGAGATAGAATCTAGTAGGTACTTTTGACTATTTTGACCATAATTTAGAATAATTCAACCCCCTATATCACAAAACTTATATAGGGGTCTATGTATTATGGTCATATTTAAGGCAATTTTATGTGTTAATAGCCTTGTTATGGTCATATTTTAATCTTAAGCCATTCCATGTCACTATAGGGACACATTTGAGCCATTAAATAAGGTTTTATAAGTTTCCTTGGTATAAATGTGTTTAAATATGGCTTTCAATGTCCAATATGCTAGAATATTATCAATCATGTCAGTTATAACTGAAAATGTGTAGGTTCCTAAGTTAGATCAAGGAATCAATAAGAAAAGATGAAGTTTTGGTAATTGTATAGCCTATTTAAGTGTTTTAGCATATGTGGAAGGTTTTAAAATGATTTTTTAGCTTCCCTAAGTTAACTTCTACATTTTATCTACTTTATAAGTCTTAAAATTGGCCTAAAGCCATTCTACTCCTTGATCACTATTTTTGGTATGTAAAACTAGTCAATAGGTTTTCTTATGGTATGGAAAGTAGGAGTTGTTTCAGGTTAAATGATGCTAAGGTATTTTATTAAACTGAGTCTACTTATTATTTTAAATATTGGTTTCCCATGCTTTATAAACCAATGCTAAGACATTGACCACTCTTTTTTCATGCTTATCCCCACACCTTGCAAGTTTTTTCCTTATCTAAGCTAATACATACAAATAAATTACTGTACATGGTCATAAAGATCATGAATATCCTTTTCACATGTTTTTTGACATGTTTTGCATGTGTGGGATGAAAGAGAAGAGCATAAACATCTCAAATATATAGTTGATAAACACTATGAAGTCTACATATAATTTCATCAGTTGTAGGAGCTTGCATCATAGTTTTACCTTCATATGATTGTAAAATTAAGTTTACATGTGATTTTATCTTTAAATCCATAGTGATTAGTCTCTTTTTATGAATATGTGATGTCAAGGTCATACAATGATCAAGAATAATGTCATGTTTCACATAGTCAAGTTTCTTGAAAGTAACCATCTACAATTAGGTAAATAAGAGTTTTGAAGCCTGCATAGCCATTATGGAGATGAAATGGAGGGTTTTCAAATGTTTTTAACATATTATTCAAGTTTGAGTAATAAATTTTAGTTATTTAAATTATTGAGATCATTTTAGATAACTATCTCTCCAATGAACATAGTCTTGTAGCTTGATGTGGACCTATAACTTTCCCATAAAAGATGAATCATGATTGTAATGGAATAATTAGATATGGTTTGAGGTCATTAAAGGTTTAAATGGTAAGTTTTGATATTTATAATAATTTTAAAATTTATTTTAGGGATATACACTATGCATGTTGTCCATATTCTACCGTCACTACCCTGTGTCTTGCAGGGACACCTATAAGTGGCTCATATAGAATAAAGAAAAGTTATAATATAGATGTTTGAATCTATTTTAAATATACCTTGATTTTTTAAAACATGTATAAGGTCATAATAATAAATAGTGGATCCATAGAGTGTTATTCATACTTTAGTCATGTTCATAGTTAGAGAAATTAAGGTTCAGGGACTTATTACCTTGAAAAATCTAAAACAATGGTGTGGAATAAAGTATAGATAGATTTGAAGGATATTATCTTATATCCTAGGGATAGGAGTAATACCTTGAAAAATGGAGTGAGTGTTTTTTCCCAATATTTTATGTAAATGAGGCCTCCATTCTAGACATTCTTACAGTGTATATGGATAATGTTCTCTACAGTGTGTTGAATCCTGAATGACTTTATAGTCCAAGGTGGTATATGAGTATAATATATTCATGGAAAGTGATAATATTGGGGTGATAAGGACAATATTGATTCAAGGAAATTTTATAGGGTTTTAATTACAAGGTATTAACCTATATCATCATTTATAGGTGCACCCTTTCCTAAAAAAAATTCACCTACAATGTGACTATAGGTACCTGCAAGCTCATGGTGTGAACTAAGAGATGAAAATCCTATAAACATGAACACACTCTTATTAGATATGATTAAAAAGGATTAAAATAAACCATATAATATTTATCATAGGTTTTAAATGTTTTAAATCATCTATAGGACCTTTTTTCTCCAAGAATCGTGAACTATAGTTGACTATAGTATGATAATACTCTAAAGCATAATTGTTCCTATGTTGGCCTAACATGTGAATGATGAGGAAAAGTTAAAATATGTTGGATTAAATTTTATGAATTTTAATATTCCTTAAATCATGATATTAAATTTTTAATGTGAACTATTCACCTACATGTGTGCTTTTTTTTAGTGAGAACAAAGTCACAGTTGACTGTAAACTAGGCTTGTCTAAATGAAAGGTATACATTAAAGTATTTAGAAAAAGTTTTGATGATAAAAATGTTTTAAATTAACCTCAAATTATTATTAAACATCTCATGATATTCCCATATCAATTAAATATATCATGGAGGTTCCAACATACAACTTGTAGTAAACACATAAACCCTACACATAGTGAATACTACATAGTCTACCTTGAGGATTTTTAAAAAATTGGAGGGGATATTGATGTGATTAAATCATGAAAATTGGTGAATAATGTACCTATTACTTTATAAATCCCCTCATATCATTATTTTTAATGGGAAAATAAGATATGCTCCCTATATTTTGTCTTTAATAGAGGGTACTCCTAGGGAGACAAACATTGTAGGTTTACTAACTAAAAAGAAATAAGTGTGTTGGGATATTTTATATAAATTAAAGGAGATGTAAGGATTTTTTTTTAAACATGAACCAACATGGAAAAAAAATCATAGGTGATAGAGGCCAAACATGGTGGCCTAAACATACATAGGTACAATCAAACCTATTAGGCCTACACTAGGCCTAATGACTAAAAGGGACATAATATCAATTATAACAATATATGAACCATCCAATTAATTTTAATACCTGAACTATGAATCATAAGGTGATTAAAAACCTCTATTTTGTAGATAAATTCATGAGAAATCCATTTTATTGGCTTAAGGACAATTCAAGATGCACAAAATGTAGAGAAGAGCTTGAGAGGCTAGGTTTAGGAACTCATATATTTATAAATTCTTATCATGGGAGATTAAGGAGTTAAGATATGTTGGATAGGGTAATAAACAAGGTTTTAGTGGAATTTTTATAAATATTTAACATCAAACTTTTATGAACAATCCTTAAAGGTTAAAACCACTCAAAACCCTCTAAAACCCTTACTAATGGCTTGATGGGAAAGATAAATAATTAAATGCATCTATATGATATATTATGACTTTAAATATGATTATTAATTTTATAATACTCCCTTGGGATCTACCCATTAATTTGGCTTGTACCCTATTTGTAAAGACAAGGTATAAAATTATTTTCTTAGCATTTTTTTATGTGTGACATGTATAGAGGAGTTTCAAAGAATGAGGAATAATATAAGAGATATAATGAGACATAATATAACTCCTCATTCTCATTTATTACTTTATAAAATCATATGAATAAATCTACAATCACCTTCACTTTAGGCAATCCAAATTAGCATAGTGAATGAGGAGTGATCACCAAGTGAGAAGGTGATAAATCTAATTGGGAGGCCTTATAAGGTCTACCTGATGGATATAAGGATAGGATGACTCTTTAAATATTTCATAATACCCATTTTATGGATCAGATTATAAAAATAAACACCATCTTGGTGCCAAGTATGAAGAATGAGTGAAAGAAGGATGACAGTGACTACAGGTAGTGAGAACACTTATATAGAAGAAGTTAAATGATTAGGGGAATATAAAATGAATTTTGGATATTTTTATTAACTCCATCATCGTATTTCATATGTGTAAACTATCCCTAGTCAACGTTGGATCATTTAAGAGAAGCCAATGATGAAGACAATTTTTAAGAAGCCAACTGAGATACCTCTACACCAAGTTTGAGGAGTTTGATGATTCGAAGGGAAATTTATCCAAAGATACCTTACATAGTATTTTTCATAATTGATTATCCTAAAAAATTAACTCTCTCTCTGTCTCTTTTATCTTGATACCTATTATTTTGACTCTTGATATTCATTCTTCTATATCCTTTCTCACATTCTATAAGTATTAACCCATTTGGGTCTTATTTTCTAACTCCACAACATGTATGGAAAACAAATTCTAGTTTGAAATTGTAATTTTCCTTTTAATAATATATTAAATATTTATTTTATTTCATATACTTCTTTTCCAAGTGTGTAAAGTGATGTATGGTAAGGTCTAGTTATAAACAACTATCCTTCTCTTCTCTTTGTTCTTTCATGTTTGGTACAAGAAGATCTCATTATAATAGGTAAAATAGAGTGTAGCTAGTGTGTTTTTATCCCTTTAATTGTGAAAGTGTTTTTAGGGTCTAAAATCTGACCTCTAGTCTACTTAAATTTAGTTGTCTCATGCATATCACCTCTATATTGAAATATTATTATTAAAACACCTTAGGACTTTGAAGCTGGTGTTTTAGGTCTTATTTATTAGTGAAATAAGTATGATAACATTGTGGAAATACTTGTGGTGTATCACCCCCTTATAATTGTTTATTTATATGTATATTTATACCTCTTTTCCCATAAGTAATCAATCAGTGTAGGTGATAAGCACTTAAACATTAATTCATGAAGCTATCCCTTAAACCTAGAGGTTTACCTATGATATAGGAAACCCAAAGGCCTAGAGGTATTCCAATGTTTTCCAAATATTAGATTAGGCTTGAACAAAATCCTATAGGGTATAGTATTTAGTGACAATAAATTTGGCATTCCCAGTGGGACCATTTTTTTTAAGATAACGTGTTAATGTGAATGTTTGTCTTAACAACATCAACTACATAAGGTGTGTAACTCAACATTTGGTAAATCCATTCAAGGTAAAATCTAGTTTTAGACCATTTTTTTGGTCATATATTTATGCTCATACTTCATGGTCCTTACTAGGCCATCTTCTAGTATAGTTTTCAACCCCATCAATCCACCTCTTCAACCTAAACTTCCTTTTAAAGTTTAAGACCCTCAGCATATTCTTCCCTTTTAAGAATAAGAGGACTTTGATATCTAAGAGGATCAAGAGAGTTAATAAGAACTTAAAGAAAACATGTCTAGTTGGCATTCATTCTAAACCTTGAACATTAAAAATCTAATTCATCTTGATGCCTATGATGACATTCCCCCTAATTATACAAAGAGTGTTCCTACATTAAATGTTGAATTCCATGTCCCTCCTAAAGAGCACATTAGGGATATATCAAACTTATATAATTTTCATAATGTCACTAATGTAAAAATTGCCATTATTATCCTTTCCATGTCCCTTAGAGGGAAAGTAATTAATTGTTATAAGACTTCTCATAATGGTTGCATCATAACATGGGATTATTTTAGAGGGATAATAACATCAATATTTGAAGACAAGAATGATCACACTTCACTCATCCACCAGATCAATGTGATCCAAAAATCCCTCAAGAAAATAATTCATGAATTTAATGAGAGGTTCCAAAATGCTTGGTATAGGTTTCCTCCTCCTATGAGACCACCTGTTAGCTTTGTATTTCCCACATACTATAGATCCATTGATACTTATATTTCCATCACGCTATAATTCATGGGTGGTTTCAGTCTACCTAAAGCATATGATATTACCATGAGATATGAGAATGGCCTCATTAAATTAGGAAAGTTTCCTCTAAAATTGGATATTCCTCTACTACCTAATGTTCCTACTATTGCTTCAAACATTTCCCAAGTTCCTAATTAAAATTCTAAGTCAAAGTATGCTCTTAAGATGGTAGATAATGCCATTGATTGGTAGGTAAGTTCTAACTTCTTTGAGTTTAAACTTAGTCAATCCAATCTATAACAAGGTGTTCATTAAAAAACCTATCCATATCATCATCAATATGGTCAAAAATATGGGTGAGGGAGAGGTCAATAGTAGCCTCACTTCAATAGGCCTACCAATATATATAGTCGTACTTCCACCTCTAACATAAGAGAAATAGTACTAGTGTAAACATTCTAATCCAAAGAAAATACTGAAAATAAGGCCAATTCATTTATTTCAATGAATGTGGAGATTATTCTCTAGTTTCTGAAAGAGGAGACACTCCTCTAATATTAGTAGAAGATGAAGTCTTAATGCAAGTAAGTGAAGGTTGGAAGCCTCAAGGGGAAAGCTTTACTAACTTCTTAGTTGAGGAAACTTATGTTTTAAACTAATTAAATTATATTACATATAATAAAATATATAAAATAAAGGCTTTATTAAAATATAATGGTGTGCCTACAAGTTCATTTAGTCATCCTACAAGGCAGTAAGGCATGATAACAAGCTTGGTAGTCCCTAACACTCTTGCACCTCCTCCAAATAAGAATGTTGGAAGGTCTATTAAAAGTGTTTCAATTAATCAATCTATAAACACTCCCTTGCCTCCAATAAATCAGAAAAAGGTAATCACTTTTACTCTAAACATTGTAGATTCATTGAAGAGTGCTAAAGTATCCATTTCCCTTTAGGATTTCCTTCATATGCCTAGCCAAAAGGAGATCTTGTAAAAATAGTTGTCCACTATCCATGTTAGTACTCCATCATAAATACATGGTCATGTTCATGTAGTTCTTGATAATTCACCTAAAAACATTATGGAACCATCTAATAAATCTAAAAACCCTCCACATTTCTACCTCACTCTCATTGTAGGAGATAAACTAGTCCATAATTGCATATTTGATAGTGGATCTAGAAATTTAGTGATGCCCAAGGTTTTCATTGATAAATTACACCTAAAGTATGAACCAAGTATTAAACTAGTGATTAATTTATATGGTAAACATAAAAATTTAGTAGGATTGATCAAAGGGTTGAAGGTTTTCTTTCATGATTGTCTTAGTTTTCCCATCCTCTAAGACATTATGGTTATTGAATCACCTTCCCATTTTATAATATAATTTTCAAGACGTTTTAATCTAAGATAAGAGGCTAAATATTATATTATTCATCCTTATTATCCTTTAGGACAAGATATGGAACAAAACTGACCATAATGACTCAACCACTTGCTAGATTTCACATTGAAACCTATGTAGAAGAAAGCTCCAACTTGAATTGTGTCATCAATGAGAACCATGAGTCTATTATGGATGATTGTGATTATTATAAGCCTGAAAGGATTTTAGACTTGTTTATAAATGAGTATGGTACATATTTTTATGAACATGATCCATACACCTATTTTGAGAAAATTGACCTTAGCACTAATATCATCCATGAAGGAGCATATGAGCAATATGAGGTGAGTATTGAACATTATTTCTCACAAGTTGTTAAAGTTAATTACTTGATCCATGTATATAATGATGACATATTGAAGACCATGATAGATAATATGATGAGAATAATAATGTCCATTTTCCTAAATTTGATGAAATAACTCTTGGAGATGGCGTTCATGAGGGAGAAGATGACTTATGGGAAAGGTTCAATTCCATTGGTCAATATTTTAAACTAGGTAAGACTATTCCTCTTCCTAAGAAGTCTATACCTGATGAGTTTGGTAATGAGACTAATCAGTAGGTTATTGAGTGGTATACCAAGCATGAAGGTGTATGTAAAACCACTATTCAAGGGGTTATAGTCATAAAAGAGCATAGTGAAGTCAAGGCAATCATGTTTGTGTTTGAATATCAATCATATTCTATACCTAAATTTGGATATCTTTTAGATGTGTTGATGTAAAGAAGGAGTAACTTGATGATCATACACATAAGTACATTATTTCCTAGAAGAAATAAAAGTTAAGGAAACTATCATATCTCCCAATCTATAATTTGAAGAGCATAAAATGGATATGATAGGGATAAATCTATTTACATCTCTAAACAAGATATTTGGAAGGTAAGAGAGAGAATTCATGAAAGCTCAAAATAGGCCACTTGCAAGCATGATAAGATATAAGAATGGTAAGTAATTTCAACATATACATAGTCAAGAGTTTGATGAAAAACATGATTCACATGACAGTTTGATTTCATGGAGTAAAAAATATGTAATAATAACCATATTTGACCCCAGTTAAATAATCATAAGTTTTTTTCACCTCAAGAGTGAGGTATTGCAAATACTAGATTAGGTGTGTGTCTTTGTTCAGTTGTATGTGTATTATATAAGTGTTCTTGAGAAAACATGTGTGTTTCCTTTGGTGTGTCTTATTTTGTGTGTTTTTTTGTTATGTGGTCTCTAAGGAAATTGAGTACCAAACTTATGCATAGGTAAATCCTTATCCCAATGGATAGAAATATGCTACTAGTCTTGGCATAGCAAGCATACCACCCCTATGAAATCACCAAAAATGTTGACTATTTTGACCACAAGTTAAAATAAGTCAACACCATATAGTAAAAAAAATTTATAGGTGAATATTAGGGTCTCATATGGTGTAATATGGTCTTATCTAAGGTCATTTGATATGTCATTAGCCTTGTCATGGTGGCCTTTTAATCCTAAGCCATTTCATGTCACTATAGGATCATATTTGAGCCATTAATGAAGGTTTTATAGTTTACCTTGGTATAAAGGTGTTTAAATATGATTTTTAACATATTATATGTTAGAATATTTTTATTCATGTCAGATCTAACTAAAAATGTGTAGGTTCCTAAGTTAGATCAAGAAAATAGTTAGAAAAAAGGAAGTCTTGGTAGTTTTATAGTCTATGAAGGTGTTTTTTCATGTGTGTAATGTTTTAAAATGACTATTCAACTTCCTTGATTTCACTTATACGTTTTATCTACTTTTTATGTCTTAAAATTGGCCTAAAACCATTATTTTCCTTCATCACTCTTATTGGCATGTAAAACTGGTCAATAGGTTTTCTCATGGTATGAACAACAAAATTTGTTTCAGGTCAAATTCATATGAATGATGTTATTAAAATTAGTCTAATTAAATTTAATGGTAGGATTTAAAATATTATATTCCCATGCTTTATGAACCAATGCTACTAAGTTGACCACTCTTTTATGCATGCTTATCCCTACACCCTACAAGTTTTCTCCTTGTCTAAGCTAATCGATACAAACCAAGTATTGTACATAGTCATAAAGATATTTAATATACTATTAAAATTATTATTTACATGTTTTATATATGTGTGATGAAATATAATAGCACAAATATCTCAAATTTCTAGTTGAGAAACACTATGGAGGCTGCAAACAATTTCATCAGTTACAGGAGCTTACATCTCAATTAACCTTCATATGAATGGAAATTTAAGTTTAAATGATTTTATTTGATCTTAAAATCCATATTTAATAGTATATTCTTATGAATACGTAATCTCAATGTCATACAAAGATCAAAAATGCAGTCATGTTTCACATAGTCAAGATTCTTGCAAGTCTCCATCTATAGGCAAGTAAATGCCATTTTTGAATCCAAAATATCCATGATGGAGATGAAATGAAATATTTACAAGGTTTTTAACATATTATTAAGTGTTAAAAACCAATTTTATCTATGAAAATTATTAATATCAGTTGAGATAACCATCTCTCTAATGAACACAATCTTGTAGCTTGATGTGCACCTATAGGTGTCCCATAGAAGATCAATCATGATTAGAATGGAATAATTATAATTGGTTTGAGGTACATAAAGGTTGAAAGGGTAAATTTTATTATTAAAATGATTTTTAATATTTATTTTGGGGCCATACACTATGCATATTATCCATATTCTACCTTCACTGCCCTATGTCCTGCAGGTTCACCTATAGGTGGCTCATATACAATATTGAATAGTTAGAATGTATATGTTTGAAGATTTTTAAAACATACCTTGAGGTATTAAAACATGTTTAAATTCATAAAAATAAATATTTAATCCATATAGTTTTAGGTATACTTGAATCATGTTCATAGTTGGAGAAAGTAAGGTTTAGGGACTTGTTACCTTAAAAACTTTGAAACAGGGCCTTATCCATTCTTTGTAATATCATACTATGGGGTGTCATAAAGTCTAGATATATTTGAATGATGCTATTTTTTATCATATGTATAATATTAATACCTTGAAAAATGGAGTGAGTTTCTGGTCCCAAGAGATAATTTAAAAGAAGCATCCATTCTAGACATTCTTACACTATAGAAGGTCAGTGTTCTCTATAGTGTGTTGAATCCCAAATGATCATATAGTCCAAAGTGGCATAGTATGAGAATATATTGATGGAAATTTATAATATTAGGGTGATAATTACACTATTTATTCAATTAACTTGGAGAGGGGTTTAATTACAAGATATTGACCTATATCATCATCTACAGTTGTACCCTTGCCCTCAAGAAAGTTCACCTATAATCTGATTATAGGTACTTACAAGCTCATGGTGTGAACTAAGAGATGGTAATAATGTAAAAATGAACATATATAAGTTATATATGATTCCAAAGGCTTTAAAAAAACCTTATAATATGTATCATAGGTTTTAAAGGTTGTCAATCATCTACAAGACCTCTTTTTCTCTAAGAATGGACAACTACAATTGATTATATTATGACAGTGTTTTAAAGAATACCTATCTTGATGTTGGCCTATCATGTGTATTATGAGGAAAAGTTAAACTATGTTTTCCTAACCTTGATGAATTTTATGAGGCTTTAAATCATGATATGCAAATTCTAACAAGAAGGATTCACCTACAGACATGTTTTTTCTGAGTGAGAACATAGTCAGAATTGACTACAAACTAGGCCTATCCAAATGGAATGTATACATTGAAGGATTTGGAAAAAAATTTGATGAAAAAAATGTTTTTAATGAACTTAAAATTAGTAGTGAACATTTCATGATATTCCCATATCAAGGAAATAGATAATAGAGGGTTCTAATATACAACTTGTAGTCAACATATAAACCCTGTACATAGTGAATACTACATAGTTTACCTTGAGGGTTTTTGAAGAATTGGAGGGGATATTTAAGTGATACAATAATGAAAATTAGTAAATAATTTCCGCATGAATTTCCAAATCCCTTAATATCATTATTTGTCATAGGAAAATAAGGTGAGTTCCCTCTATTCTATCTCAGATAGAGGGAACTCCTAGGGAGACAAACCCTATAGGATTAGTAACTAAAAGGAAATAAGTGTGTTGGGATATTTTGTCTCAATAAAAGAAGATATAAGGAGTTTTGGTTAACATGAACCAACCTAAAAAATAACTCACAGGTGCTAGAGGCCAAACATGGTGGCCTAAACATACATAGGTATAATCAGACCTATTAGGCCTAGACTAGGCCTAATGGTTAAAAGGGATATAATATCACTTATAACACTAGAGTAACCATAAAATGCATTGGAATAATTATATGGGCAGTAATAATGTTATTTAAAAACTTTAATTCATAGAAAAAGTCATGAAAAATCCATTTTATTGGGTTAAGGATAATTCAAGATGCACAAAATGCAAGTAAGAGCTCAAGAGGCTAGGTTTAAGAGCTCATATATTTGTATATTCTTAGCATGGGAGAATAAGGATTTATTATATTTTGGATAGGTTCATAAATATGGTTATATTGTATTTCTTTTGAATATTAAATGTTAAACTTTTATGAACAATCCTTAAAGGTCAAAACCACTCAAAATCCTCCAAATTCCTTGATAATAAATTGATAGGAAAGACAAAGAATAAAATGCATATAGATGATATATTATGACTTAAAAGTTGATTTTTAATTTTATATGACTCCCTCAATATCCTTCCCGTCAAGTTTTCTTGCACCATATTTACAGGAACAAGGTACAAAACTAGTTTTATTGATAGTTTTTGATGTTTTACAAGTAAAATGAAGTTTAAAAGGATGAGGATCACTTTTGGAGGTATAATTATACCTAATATAACTCATAATTCTCATTTATTAATTTATAAAATCACATAGGTACCTTTGTAATTACCTTCACTTTAGGTAATCCAAACTGGTGTAGTGAATGAAGAGTGATCACCAAGTGAGAAGGTGATAACTCTAACTAGGAGGAATTTTAACGTATTAATAATGGATATAAGGATATAAAGACTCTTTAAATATGTCATAATACCCAATTTAATTATTATATTCAAAAATTTAATACCATCTTGGTGCCAAGTGTGAAGGGTGAGTGAAATAAGGATGATAGTGACTGTAGGCAATGAGAACACTTATCTAGAAGAAGATCAATGATTAGGGGCACATCCAATGCATGTTTTATATTTTTATTAAACTGATAATCATAGATAATATTTGTAAATTATCACTAATCTACCTTGAATTTCTCAATACAAGCTAATGATGAAGACAATTTTTAAGAAGCTAGATGAGAAACCTTTATGCCAAGTTTGAGGAGTTTGATGCTTCTAAGGGATATTTGTACAAAGATACATTGAATGTTATATTTAATAATCCATTATTATGAAAATTTAACTCTCTATCTCATATTGACACATGTTATTGTGACTCTTGAGCTTCAAATTTCTCTCTTCTTTCTCACATTTTATACGTACTAGCCAGTTTAGCTCTTGTTTTCTAATTCCACACCATGTATGGTGTAACCCTACTTTTTTTATGTTTTAATTTACCTTTTAATAATATATTAAATATTTATTTGAGTTCATAAACATATTTTACAATTATACAAAGTGATTTATGGTGAGGTCTAGTCATAAACAACTATCATTCTTTTCTCTTTGTCTTTTCATGTTTGGTGCAGTAATTTTTCATCTAATAGTTCATATAGAGTGTAACTAGTGTTTTTGGATCCCTTATAGTGTGAAATTTCCATTATAGTCTAAAATATTACCTCAGGTCCACTTACCTTGAGTTTTCTCATGAATATCACGTCTATATTCAAATACTAATGCTAAAACACCTTAAGACTTTGAAGCCAGTATTTTAGGCCTTGTTCCTTAGTGAAAAAAGTATGATGGCATTTTGGAAATACTAATGGTTTATCACCACCTTATAATAGTTTATTTATATGAATATTTTTACCTCTTTTATTACAATCAATACGTTAGTGTAGGTGATAAGTGCTTAAAGATCAATTTAGGGAGCTAGCCCTTAAACCTAGAGGTCTACCTCTACTATAGACAACCCACAGGCCTAGAGGTATTCCAATGTTGCCCAAATATTAAATTAGGCTTGTAAAACCTCCTATATGGTAAAATATTTGGTTAATATAGGTACCTTACCTTAAAATTATAAGGTAACTATATAATATGTGTATGAATCATGTAGAATATAGGAGTAACATGTCTGACTAGATACATAAATGAAGTGTGAAATATGTGATCACATCTAGTCCTAAGATGCATGATATGTATAATGTAAATGTCTAGAGAGTAATAATAAAATATCAACAAAAATTCAAGAATACACATAATATAAATCAATGTAATGAAAAATAAATGCTTTAAGGAGACCTCATACAGGGGACATGTTCAAATGCCTTATAATTGAAAGGAAATGACATATTCAAATGTCTAATCAAAATATAATGACATATTAAAATTTAAAAATAACATACAATGGAATAGGGATAAAAAACAAGTAAAATATTAAAATTTTCCATAATAGAGAAATAAAAATCAAGAAAATACAGTCAAGGAAGTGACATTGTGAATAAACTAAGAATAAGTGACTAGTCCTTACATATTTGTTAGAAAAAATGTCATGTAACATAGTATATAAAGTACACTATGATATATATATATATATATATATATATATATAAACATGGAGATATACATGTGTAAACATTAGTATATAAGAGAAAACATGGTATCGTAGAAATTATCATAAAGGATATGTAACCTATCTTAATCATGATCAATAAATAAAATGCCAACAACATAATATATGACACAAGTGGAGGAGAGGTCCAACATATGTATGTGAGTATATCATGTGGTTTTGGTATTCTTATATCACACTAAAAGATGTGTGAAACATATATGTGTATATAAAAATATATGGTATAGACTAACATGAAGCAAGCAACATAGGTGCCTAGGAGTTAGTGAACATGAGAATGCTTAATATTTTTATATTTCTAGTTTATTTGATTTTTTTGGAATATTTAAAAAGTAAGGGTTAGCCAATTATCTCATTTTATGGATGATCATAGGGTGATATATATGCATAATATGGTGAATCATACTAGTGATACTACCAAGGAACATGTATAGGTGTCATATTTGGATCTAGAGAGTTGGTAATACTTTGTGTATGCCTGATAGGAGTATCTAATCATGAATCAATAGTAGTAGAACAAGTGATTCATAGAACCCATTGCTGAGTGTTTTTTAACTTATTTAGAGAATCAATAATTAGAACATGTGTTGTTTATTTAGGTAATGGGTTATGTTGTGTAGGAGTAGATGAAGAGTTTGTGGAATCCACTGAATATATATATATATATATATACATATATATATCTATATATATATATATATATCATGCAAAGGTGTCTCAAGTGTAGGAATTATAGGAAAATGGATTTCCTATTTATTACCCTTTCATAGATTATTAAAATTAATAGGTTTTATAAAGAGCTATCTGTGAATAAAATTCTCTTATTAAATCAAATATTCATATAGAATTATGAAAATTATTAATACCCTATTAATATGAATGTATTTAATACACCCATACACTATGGAAGGTACTCTAAAAAGTTTATGCATCTAAGGTTTTCTTGATAGCATATCAAATATTATTGTGTATGGTATAACCTAAAATATAATAACCACATGTACTATCCCAAATTGTAAATGTAGGTCAATCTCACCAATAACATGTTGTGATGTCCCATCAAATGCTATAACCATTTTAGTTAAATGGTATACATCATCATTTTTATATCCCAAACATGTAAGTAACATCATGGTACACACATTCTCACTACAATAGAAATCAATAATAATGTTATGGATATATTAATGATCAAGCTATGTTTGAATAAATAATGAATGAAGATCTAAGACATTGTCTAAAATTTCATTATCATTAGAGGAAATGGAGTTTGTGTGAATCATTGAATGTATTGTGTGTGTAAATTCCAATAATACCATCTAATTGGTACCCATAATGTTTTTGAGGAGGATGTTCATGATACACCATTTTCACTTCTAGGTCTTTCTCAGAATGATCTTGCAATGGATTGTTAAATATCTTCTAGTTTTTATGGTCACCAGGTTATGAACCAAAATCCTTATCAGGATCATCAAAGGTGATATATTAGTTATAAATAAGGTCTTGGGTTAAAATATATTTGTATAATTCCCAAGGCCTTGGTGATATTCACAATATTCATTAGCATCATATCTTTTTGGTATAGGTCAACTCATGTCAACCTTTATAGGATAAGGGAGAAATATGAGATGACACTCCATGAGATTTTTAAGTAGTGAATTTGGAGACTTAAGTAATCATGTAAATTATTTATTAGTTTCATTGGATATGATGAGGTAATTAACTTATTATGACACTATGACATTGCATTAACTATTGTGGATGTTTTGATTTTAGGCTATGTAAGTTTTACCTTGTCACTTTGTTTGATGTGAAACTTGGTAGAATATGTAGTTGGTGTGTTTGATACATACTTAAGTTTGTTCAAGGAATTTAGTTTCAATTATCAATATTATAAAATATGGCATAATTCATCTAAATATTTAAACTTCTTTAAAATAATAAACTCATGTAATGGGTCAAGCAAACTTTTCTTAAAGATGTATAGAAGATCTTTATCTTCCATTAGATTTGTAATTTTGGTTAATATTGTTTTATAGCTCAAGACATTTTAATTGATATGTTCATTAGTTCCTTGTTTCATCTTATAAATATTATCGTATGACATATTTTAAATAATGTTGATGGAGAAATATGCTAGAAACTAATCTTATAGTGGTTTAAATTCTTTCATTGATCAGAGTAGTAAGTCATAAAACCATATCAAGAATAGTCCTTTAGTATCCTTTTAAAAAAATTGGTCAAATTTATATCATTCAAAGCATAATAAATGCATGATGCATATAAATATTAGAGATGTTATTCAGGACCACCCTTGTCATCATAAAATATGAACTTGGGTGCAATAAAACTAGTTGGAAAAGGGTACAAATATATCTTAGATACTAAAGGATTATGTAGTACATCTTGTGAGTCAATAGCATTATTTTATTTCAAATAATTTTTATTAATTTTGGTAACCCTAGACTCTATATTTTATATAACTTAGACAAGAATTTTCACTTTAGACCCATTGGGATTAATATTAAAGACTTGAGAATTCACTAAAGGGGATGAAAACACCACTTGTGTTAGTGCCAACATTGAAATTGGTAACCAAGTATAATTATTAATGGTTCCCATGGAGAATGTAGTAAAAATTTCTTGAATTTTATGGAACAATTATTTAAAAACATATCTTGTGCCCCCACTAGATCTAGTAGGTAAGGTTGTGCTTAAGGGGCATAAACTGGGAATAAATGTGTTATAGGCATATCTACTAGCCCCAATATTTATATCGATAGGGAGTAATATTTTTTCAATAACATATTTTGAATTTTGATTTTATAATATAGTATTTAGGATCTTGTGTATATATTTATGAGTTTCATGAATACACTCTCAAAATAATGCAATAGATATAACTCATTCTTGATCAATTTGATCTTTTTCATTATGCTCATGTATTTCATTATAATCATGATCATATTCATATTATATATGACTTTTTTTGGTGTGTGGATAATTAAAATAATTATAACTCTCATTATTAATAGAATTTTACATGGTATTAGTTTGAGATAGTTTGTCTCCCAAGGGGAAGCTCAAGTTATTCAATAGCTAAACCACTTAATTTGGGAATATGCTTGGGTTACATAAATTTGATAAAATAAGTGTGAATACATATAAAAAACATAAGACTTACAAGGATTAAAAACCTATAAAAATTTAGGATGAAGATACACAGGGATTAGGTTCACCAAAATTTTAACCTTAAATTTAGAAGTGTGGGATAGGGTTACAAGATATAATGGATTATACACAAGGGTGATAAACTAATATATAGTAGGACAATTAATTTTAAACTCATATATATTAATATTTTAAATTATAAAATTGAGATATTCTAAATATATAAATTACCAAATTTTAAAGATATTTTACTGATTCCAATGCCAAAGAAAATGATACTTAGCTAGATTTATAATGCATAGGCAGATTTAAGTTATACATAGGTATAAGTATGTAGGATTACGATTATGAGATAGTCATCATATTTTGTAAATTATGTCTCTAGATCCTTAAAAAATACTATCGACCTTGGGACACTACCATCAATGCTACTATCCATGATTTAATGCTAATGTCACATACAAAACACCCATTAGATTTTGATGCAACCAATTTCACCATTCTAAGTTTTCTATCACCTTTTTGATAATGTTATTAGATATGGAATATATGGTGCCACTATTTTATATTGATAAAACCCTATCTCTTCAACCTTATTCACCCTTAGAATTAGTTTTTCCACAAATGGGTTAGTGGATTCATGATGTTGAGCTGACCTTGAAGACCCCTTTATCAATGAGCACTATCTACATAGCTAATAATATAAGGAGGGACATAGACATATGTATTTATCCCCTATGTGTGGGAGTGTGTGATAATAATTATTTAATATGATATATGGAGATGCATTTAGTAATATATCTTATAAATTAAATAAAACCACTCATGGGTTTTTCTTTGAATAACTTAGACCTTTTCTATGACTGCTCCTATGATTGATACCAAAATAGGTATGAATAAGTATACATAAATTAGTTGTAAAATTCTTTTAATGAGCCTTGGTAAGTTATTTCTTGTTATTTTTATAGATTATTAATGAGAAGGATTAGACTTATATTTATATCAAAACTTTTGAAAATATCTCATGATATGATACAAAGACAAATAGGGCAAACCATAGGTTTTAAATAGTTTTTAATTTGGATTAATTTTGAGTAATGGACATTAAATAGGGATATGGATAATAGTGTCAATGCTAATGTCCCTCTGTGGTTTTTAGTGTCAAGAAGGTATACAAAATCTAGCTTTTTATAACTAAAACTAATGGATATATATCAAGTTTTAAGATTTCTATAGTGTATGTGTTATCTAGGTCATTATAATTATATGGGTTGGACTATAATATAATAATTTAGACACAATGTGATGGTGAATTGAATCCTTTCAGTAGTGGGAAGGTCCAAAAGTGAAGGTTATTTCCCTAATTACTATGGCAAATGTACAAGACTGATATGCTATAAATATTTAGTTTTAGTATCTATAACTTTTAGTGGTTGGTACTATCATGTGAATAAAATAGGTACTATGACCATATGGTCACCTTTTATTATCTTTGTAATCTTTGTATGTGAGATGTTAAACCTTGATGATGCATGTAATTATAGGAATCAACTTCCTTCACCTTAACACCTTGGGTGTTCTTATGAAGGATATAAACCTAACAAATTTGAGAAAGTGTAATAGGTTAAAATGACCCCAATCACCCCCATTTAATGATAGATCACTGCCTATCTAATTTATATTCTAAGGAGGGAAATCAAGACACATGTTATACTCCTACTAAGTGTGATTATTTGATGTGTGTGTGTGTGTGTGTGTGTGTGTGTGTAGCTAATGATATGGATTTATATACTTTAAATTTTTTAATTTGACTTGGATCTAGTATGGTTCAAACTTGGCATGTGACTTCTCCTAGTGATAGATTCATAATTTGGGAAAAATAAGAAATATTTTCTCAATGTACAATAATGTATATATGTGTAAAATATATGTGCCAAGTATCCTATCATTTTAGGCTTTGATTTTATTTTAGTATGATTTATGTTGGTTAATTTATCATGCCATCAAAATACTAAGTAAATGGGACAACCCTAATAAAATGTTTGATTTTAAAAGTAGTCATTGCTAGGAGAGGTTTAACACTGACCATCATAAGTCAATATTAATTGATAATACTAATTGAACCTAATGTCACCAAGCTATGTAGAGGTAGACAAAATTGAGCATTTGGGCATGTCTATGTAAGATAATATGCTAGTTTAAAATAAACAGTGAGGTTTTTGTAGCTATGTAAGACAAAATGGAAAGATCAAATTCATAATGTTCATGTAGGTGTTATAGAATGGTAAGTTATGAATATATTTGGGTGCTCGAGTCATAAATGGTAAATGTTTTACAAGATTGTTATTTTCAAGTATATAATACCATATTTTACTATCTACACCTAACCAAAAGTGCGAGGAGATTTTCATGGATTCGATCACATAGATTACAAAATATGAATGGAAAAATGTCATCATGGTTTTTTTGGATAGACTCATTAAATACACCAATTTTTGTGTATTATCACATATGTTTGTATAAATTACATTAATAATAACATTTATAAATTCAATTATGAAGTTTTATGAGACCCAAAATATCATAGTAAGTGATCATAATCTTATCTTTACTAGTAATTTTTGGAGTAAGTTATTATCATGTTTTTGTAAAAAGCTATCTTATTAATCATCTCCCCAATATAATAGGAAAAATAAGTAATTTATTTACGTTATGGATTGATGTGAGTCATAATAGGATGAATTAGAATAGTTAATTTAAATTTTAATTTGTTACATTTAAGAATAAAAGTGAATATAACTTATTGATATTGATCTAATAATTGTATTTTCTATTTATGGAAAGTAATAAGGAGATTAGAATAATTATCTTAACTATTTTAATGGATGACAATATGAAAGGACTAAAACATGGCCTATTTTTTTATTTGGAACTATATCTATGTGTATGCAAGGTTGCTAAGGTCAGGCCTATAGTGAATTCATTAGATGAGGTGACCAAAGGTTGAAATTATTGTCCTTAGATATTTTGATTCTTTATGACCATATAGTGAAACATGCCTTCTTAATATGACTTTGTATGTGAGATATTTGACCCTTGATTATATACATAGATTTATAAATCAACATCCTTCTCCTTGAGATTCTAGGTATAGTTTGGATGAAGTTAAACCCACCTTTGAATGGTGTGGAATCTAGTTCAGACACAATAGGAGGTTTAGATCTCCCCAAAAAGAGAAAGAAATCCTAGTAAATATGAAAATTAAGGAGAAAAAAGAGACTAGATAACTTAAAGGATCTAGGACTAGGGCCCATAAAAGGGACCCAAAGGCATAAGGAAGGGACCCAACATGATAGTTACATAAATAAGAAACAAAAACTAATTATGAGATTCACCATAAATAGTCATAATCAAGTATGTGAAGAAGATTGTCTTGACCACTAATTTTATTTAAAATATCCTTAGAAGAGGGGTTCAAAATTTCCCCATCAAATTTAAAACACTCTTGAAAAGAGTGGGAATCCTTTAGATTATTATCACAATCCAAAATTCCATGGGGCCCAGCACAAGAGACATCAATATGACCAAATTTCCTACAAAGAAAACAAATTCCATTATTCCTATCAAACAAAATGTTCTAATTACAAGAACTAATGGAATAAATAAATTGAACCAAAGTGGTAAGTGTCTATTACATCGATACCAAAGAAAAAATCTATCCAAAGTCTTTCTTCTACAAGATCAATCGGTGGAGTCAATGATCACCAAAATGCTAAAAGTTTAAATAATTCTTCTCAAAATTATCTCATCTTAAAATGAAAGAGGGATACTAGGGAGTTCTAATTGTATACATAATATTTTAAAATTTTATCAATTAATGATGCTTTCTCTCTATTAGGAACCTAACAAGTCTTAATATCTCTGAGTACATGCTTTAAAGGGTGAATTAGGAAAGGGGTGGGTAGACCTATATTGATTTGTAATAATTTTGTCCCCTATACCACCACTTGATATCTACATAACCATCTTTTATACATTTCCCTAAGTTTTGACACCACTCTTACAAGCTATTCCAAGAAATTAACTATCTTAGTTAGCCCTTACTTAAGCTAAAAACCTTTTTTCACATTTATGAAATAATGTTAGCCTAGGCCAACCCTATATTCAAATTAATATTTTCACGTTATAGATCTAGGTTAGCCTTGGTTGACCTAGATCAATACCTAACTTGATTTTATCAACTAATGATACAAGGTCAAATTGGCCCAACCCTATCGACTAAACTTTAAAAAAGGTTTAGGATTATGTTAAACTATATATACACATTCATTTTTCCATTTATTAGGGAGAGATAAGAGTTAATAATTAATTTTCACTTAGTTATAATTTTCTCTTCAACCATCTACTTGAGGAGTTGTTTGCTTAGGGTTTTACACTTGGAGGGAGGAACTTTGTCTTGTGAAAGCTTGAGATTCATTAGGAGGTCCTTGTATATATTCCATTGTCTATCCTTAACTTATTTAATAATACTCAACAACCTATTTTGAAACACCTTTGGCTAAGGGAGAGGCTGAGTCTCGACAAGTTAATCTCCAAGGTAAGTATATCTAAATTTACTCCTCTATTTTAGTAGGTAGATGTAGCATAAGCAATGCATTTGGACTATATTTATCTCTCCATGCATTAGGTTTATATATATACATAGCTTAATTAGAATTATTATATCCATTTTTATTTTCATGTTTATCACCCCCATTTTGTGCCACAAGCTTTGGTGAGCACTATATTAGATTCTACTTTAATTTCCATGTACTTAGTGAATATAAAAACATAGAATTTAACTAGGGTTATTGCATGATGTTTCTTTACTAGATGCTTTAAAACACTCTCTATTAATGTTATTGTGATAAGGGACCCCTTAGATAGGTCTAGTAGATCCATCTTAGTCATGACCCTGAATGTCTAAATGTATTAGTAAATGGAAGTGTAGGTAGGATTTATCTTATTTGATATAGGATTTAATAATAGGTTAACTACATTTTCCTTTGTATTCATCCTAGTGAACCCAATATGAATCAAACCCTTGTAGGTTTTCTTTCATTCATTCATTTTATTATCATATTATATATATTTTTATTTTTTCAGCATTTTATCAAACATGTTTATACAATCTAACATTTTACATGTAGGATTAATAAAAAAATTATCCAAAATGACTTTATTCTATTTATGTAGGTCTTCTCCAAATACAAGTGGCTAGATTTATCAGCTCAACACAATATTCTTATTTAGTTATAGAATTTCATACTTTATCAACCTAGTTAACTCTATTCATAGTTATATTTTTAGCATACATGTTTATAGTTATATTCAAGCCAGTCAACTCTATTCACATATTATTTTTTAACACACATGTTTTATAGATGGCATCAACCCAATTGATTTTGTTCACAAAATATTAAAATCTACACTTGAGAAACACAAAATAAAATTTACAAACTAAGCATCTTTAAAACTACCAAGGTTCATTCTTCCCTTCTATGTCATTTCTATTTTTCATTTATAATATGATTTTTCATATGTTTTTAGTCTATAAAATTATGACCCTATATCAAAATGGGTCAACTAGCTCGACACATTTATATAACATGTCTTTTTTTAGAAGACACAGTCAACCTATTTGACTATGTTCTTCTAGATATTGATTCTATAGAATAGTAGTGACCCTGTTGACTCTATTCTAAATTATTTTCATACAATGTCACCTAAACTAAATCTATACTCTTCAGAGTCAAATAAATTAACCTATTTTCTTAATAATTAATTCACATTTCATTTTATTTGCTTACATGATTATATTAATAGATATAGACTAATTAGGTGGGTTTTCACTTTACCAATTTAGTCACACTATTTTTATCTTTTGAAGACACATCCAAATCACTTTTCACTAAAAATCATTAAACATTTTCTTCCCAAGATCTACCTAATCATATTTCATCACCAAGGGGGAATTAAACTTAATTTTCTAGCAAAGTATAAACACATGGTTAATGGTTTATATTGGCAAATCACCCAACACCCTTATCACTATGAGATCATGAAATGAGGGGGTAGGTCCCAATACCAAGCTAGTACCATCACCAATATATACCCCTTTCAGCCTAAACTACCTGAAACTACCCATAGATTGATTTCTTGTTACTTATTACTGCCTTCCTATCACATTAATTTCAAAATATATTATAACTTAATAATATTTAGGAATGATGAACTAGTTAGAATTTACATTCAAGGTTTTATACTTGATCTTTAATCATTTTATTTTTTATTAAAAAAATTACACTAGCAAGAATTAGTACAAGGTTTATGTTGTGTGCTCCAATTAGATCAACCATATTGATCTAATTACTTATGTGATTCATTTTATTTACTTAGCTATTATCTTCCAAATGTTTTCCCTATTTTTAGAAAACTATCATCCTTATCAACAAAGTCTATTACAGATCGTTAGTCTTGATTACCTTCAATACATAGTCATCCTATATGAATACATATCTTTTCAACCTATTTAGTTTCTCCCTTTGAATTATATAGTCAATGTGTCTGATTATGTATCTTTTTAGCTTTTCCAATTTCTCTATCTATAATACATAGTCAACCCATCCAACTATGTATCTTCCTAACCTATTTTAGTTTTGCCATTTGTAAAACATGATCTATTTGATTGACTATGTCTTTTGCACCCTTCTATGTAGACTTTTTCCAAATACTCTATCGACCTAGTTGAATCTATACCTACTAGTTGATACTATTTTATGTTTGGATAACTCTATCTCTATTTTTCCTCTTTTCTTCCTAATTTAATATTCTACCTTTGAACATTATTATAAAAATAGTTTTGAATAATCATAATCTATTTAGATGTTATATTGTATGTTATTTTCTTCCAACCTTCACTACCCAAGAGGATATTCACTCTTGGAGCACCTTTTATCATCCCTCATATTTTAATTTCAACATGTTTTAAGTCAATCCAACAAATGAGACTGGTGGATCAAATCCATTCCATACTTATCAAGCTAATTCTCACCTTCAAGCATCTTACCAAACTGTGGGGTCAATTTACATAAGCCTAACAAATAACACCATGGGAAACATTCTAAACACTAACAACCCACCTCCTACTAATCCACCACCTAGTAACCCTCACCCTAATACAAATTCAAGGAATCCTCTTCCCAACACCAACCCACCAATTGATAAAACTCAAATTCTTGCACAAATAGTGATACAAATGAACATCATGAAAACATATAACACCTCTCAAATGATGCAACTACAAAATCATTTGACAAACATGTCTAATCAGCCACACACTCTTCTTCCCTAAAATAATCAAAATTTTATCTCTCCACATCTTAAAGATTCCATAGGAAATGTTATTCCATAGCTTATCATACACAATAAGATTATTTATAACATTTAAAATGAACCTTTATCCCCTTCATTGTATCTATTGATTTTGATAATATATCTCCAACTATTAAATGTGATGGGATTAAAGACCTCACATCTTTTCTCAAGGCATTCAGTAATCTTTAAAAAGAGTGGATCCAAACTAATACCTTCACCACTATAAAACTTGTAGTTAAAAACTTCACTAGTGATGTATTATAATGGTATAACCAACTTACCCAACATTATATATGGAAACTTGAGGATTTAATCAATCCTTTATTTAAATAATTATAACATAATGATCTTCCCAAAAAACTTCTTACTCATTTCATTAATGCTAAGTAATCCTCTATTGAATCAACTCATGATTTTATCAAATGATCACAACATGACAAATGAAAACTTATTTAAAATTTTCATCATAACCTTAACACCTTCCCTCTAATACATGGTTCAAAAATTTACTCACCAAACTTTAAACGATGCTCTAGACCAAGATAAGAATAAAGACTTTCTAATGTAATAGTTTGAAACTCACCCTAAAACTATCAAGGGATATTTCCAACATTTAACCAATACAATCATTGGCAATCCTCCTAAGCCAAAACTGGTAATAGCCAAAATAAAAAAACCCCAACCTTCCCATATACCACTAATCATGCAACAAATGAAAAAAACTTATAGTGCCTTCTAAACCATTCATGTATCCTAATAATCTCCCTCAACGGTATGATCCTAAAATGTTTTATTGATTTCATGCTGATATAGGTCATTCCCATAAAACATGTCATGGGCTTACAAAACTTTCCTACTCTTTTATGATAGGATATTCATTCAATCATGATACCATGATCAAAATTCATCATCATGATTATGTTAATGCTTCTCAAAATAAATAAGATTTCAAATCTTCTTCCTCTAACAATAAAAAAACTTTATCTACATCCAACCCTCAAAAATAAAATAAGGATATTTGTGTGATTGCCATTGATTATGGTCAATACTATACCAATTCCAAGTACGTTAATGTGGATAAGGTCAATTATTGATGCAAACCCACCCATAAAGATCTTGTCACAAAACTAAATAAATTATTTTTAGAAGAGTAACTTCTCAAAGATACTACTACCATTGACCTAACTTTGGAAACCAATGTGGATCCACTTCCTTACTCTAAACCTCTAACGAATTCTCTTCCTACTAAACATATTTTACCTTGAAATCCTCATTTTAGTTCTTCCTCTTCCAAAAATCATTGAATTTTATTAGAGGAAATTAACTCTGTGATTTGCAAAATTCCACTCATGGAGTTAGTTCTAACTTCTCCATGTCATCATAAATTTATAATGCAACAACTCCAAAAAATTGAATAAACATCTTCCTTAGAAGAGGAACAACCTATTGAAGCTATTTATCCTTATTCAAATCCTTCGATGGAGTTCCTTAAAGAAGACATGATCAATGATGAAATTATATTTTGAGTTGATGATACACCTCTATTTATTAAAATAGCCATTAATACCACCCTTATTCACAAAAAATTAGGGGATGTAAGGTTGATAATTAATGTGACACCCTTTTATCTCATTCAAAACCTTGGGTATAACAAAGATCATCTCAATCAAACTCATTTAACATGTTTTGGATTTGATAAGACTAATCAAAATCCACTTAGTTGTATTTATCTCCCTCTTAATATTAGACCCAAAGCTATACATGCTAAGCTTATGGTTCTGAACTTACCATTATCTTATAATATACCCTTAGGACACCCAAAGACTCCTCACATGAGGTATATTACCTCTTCTAGTAGCCAATGTATCAAGTTTATTCTTAATGGAAACTGGTATAAACATGAGGTTGATCCTAACCCATGGAGTATTCATCTTACTAACCCCAAATCTTAGTATCAGATCCCAACTATTCCAAGAATTAATTATGCACATTTACCTAAATTCATCAATATGAATCTAGACTTACATGGCACTCTCATTGATTCTAATGATGATGAGCCAAATAATTTTCAAAACATGTGTAATACTACCAAGCTTCCTCCTTACATTATGAAGTGGGTTCCTCATTACTTGTTACTTCATGATCATACCATCCCTTTTATTGATGAGATAATTAAATTATATCCTATATGTAATGAACATTAAGCATATTATACATGAATCATTGATCCAAAATACTTGATCCCATTTCCTCTCTTCCCAACATACCATATCATTTTCAAGATGGAAATGCTATGCTTATTATAGAAACTATGAGAATATAATATGACACACCATCATGTCCTCACCTTATAATAGTTTTTAGAAAACTCACATCGACCAAGAATGATAATTTTAATCTATTCTTTGATAAATATCATGAGAATTTTTCTTGGTCATATGAGGACATGCCTAATATCTATCCTAGTATCATTGTGCACAACATAATCACATACATGATGTTAAAATCATTTGGAAAAAGTAGTGGAAATTTCACCCTAACTTTCCACCCTATGCCATAAAGAAATTATCAAATTATTAGATTCCAAATTTATTAAACCTATTAACTATTATAAATGGGTGTCAAAAATTGTTCCCATTTTCAAAAACATTACCATTGTTATTCATATCTACATCAAATTCAAAAATCTCAACCTCACTTGTCATAAGCACAATTTTCCATTAGCTTTGATACATTTCATCATAGATTAAATTGTTGGATATGAAATTTTATCTCTCATGTATGGTTTTTAGGGATATAATTAAATTCATATCTCCCCCGAAGACCAACACAAGATAACATTAACTATGGAATGGGGAACCTATTACTATGTTAAGATGACCTTCAGCATTAAAAATGACATAGCTACCTATCAATAGGATATAACCCACATTTTTCATGATCTTATAAATAATATTATGGAAACTTATGTGGATGATGTCATTTCCAAATACAAAATTCAAAACCCATCTTTGATCTAGACATCATCTTTGATTGACTTATCAAGTAAAAAGTTAGACTCAACCCCTACAAGTGTGTCTTTGGAATTACATCTATTAAATTATTAGGGTTCTTATGATCTCTTTGCACTAATGATGTCAATCCTACTAAAATCAATGTTATAATCAACATTCCTATTCCTCTCTCCATTATAGACATGTGTACTTACCTTGGCAAACTTGGGGAAATCTAATGATTCAATCATGAAATATATTATTAGATAACTCTATTAATTCCCTTATTAATAAAGGTAATGATTTATAATGGAATGAACCTTGTCAAATGCATTTGATAACATGAAATAATAATTGCTTCATCAACCTAACCTTTAACCACCTTCTAATGATCATCCTTTCATTTTGTACACTTTTTTTACTCTTGTATCATTTGGGGCAATGATTTCCTGACAAGATGATATTATAATAAAGTATTTTATTTACTATATTATTCAATGCCTCATCGATTATGAAAATTATTCTAAGAAATTATAATGTGCTTGCATTATTATCTATTTTGGAGATAAAAATATTCATAACTACATGCTCTATCAAACAAGATATGTCATCATTCATTCTAACCCACTTCATCACTTTTTATCCAAAGCATTTATACTTGGAGATATAATTGGCATGTTTATTTTTCTCTTAATGGAATTTAGACTTCAAATCATAATGCAAAAATTTGTTAAAGGGCAGGTCATTACCTACCAACTTGTAATGGAACTCATACACACTAAAAGTCACCTTCAAGATAGTTACCCTAATGATAACGTTCTCTATATTAAAGGTCTCAATCATGATATATCTCTTAAAGATTACTTTCATATCTTCATTTCTAATTTAGAGTCAAATCAAAATGATACTTATGTAATTCTAGATACTACTAAACTCAAAGAAGTTATTGAAGAGATTCATAAAATCACTATTGATTTGCATGAAGACACTTGTACCCTACATTTTGATGGTTCCAAATGTCTCCAAAGATCTATGTAAGGTTTTATTATAATAAATATTCATTTTAAAATAATACATTTGGGATTATGGCTCACCTTTGATGTTATGAATAATATGCTAGAATATGAATCATTAAATGTAATCATAAAAGTGGTACTTGACTTAGATATTACATATATATACGCTTTGACCCAGATTATCTATCATTAGGTTAACAGTGATTACCATTGTAAAAGTGAAAATATTATTTATTATTATCAAATGGATACCACCCATACCAAATAGTTTACCTTTTTTTACTATTGAGCCCATTGTAAGAGATCATAACTCTATTGTTGACTCTCTTACTTCTTTAAAATCCTTATTTCATCAATATCAAGTTCTTAGTGATTCCCAATTTCTTATTCAAATAAAAAAGTCCTTATCTTATATCCAGTCACAAGATTCACTTATCTATCATATTAAGGTTAAATTATTTCAATCCATGTGGCCATTTCATTATGGATGATAAGGTGTGGAAAATTTATGGGATATTTTAAATTTATCACGTAGCTAATTCACATCCTTTTTCTTGAAATTTATTCCATTATTGTAAATGCTAGTATAGATAACTCCAAAATAATAAATTATTTTGTTTATAATAAATTTGGAAATAGTGGATCATGTGACATTGGCAAGAGGTATGGACTCTACCCATTTGGTAAAAAATTTAGTATCCATGATGATGAAAACATGCACATCTTATGACTGATGTAGTTTATCAATGAGATTTAATCCCCACATGGAAAATAGCCAAGGATATTTCATAAATTAAATTTTATCTAGTGGTGAATGGATTAGATCATCATGGATTGAAATAATTTGTATCTTGTACTTTGGGCCTATCATACTACCATTCATACTACCACTAGGGAAACACCATTATCTCTAGTCTATAGTTATAAGTATTTCTTATAGTTAGAACTCAATATTCCCTTATTGTGTGTGTGTGTGTGTGTGTGTGTGTGTGTGTGTGTGTGTGTGTGTGTGTGTGTGTGTGTGTGTGTATTCAAGGTATCATTAGTGATGAATAATTACATTAAGATCACCTTTATATTCTTGATCTTATTGATGAACATCACCTAGCCACTTTGTAACATAATCACCAATACAAGGCTCATATCACCAAGTAACATAACAAAAATTTTAAAGTCTACAATTTCAATGTTGTTGATCTAGTCCTCATATTAGACTATACCCATGATAAAGAAGGTAAATATGCCCAAAAATGGTGATGTCCTTATTTAGTGAAATATGTTCTTGGTCAAGCAACTATCACCTCCAAACTAATGATGGTCATGTTTTCAAAGAGACCATTAATGCATAATTAATAAAAAAATCCGTTACTTAAATATTTCCCTTATTATCATATTTATATATGCCATCTTTATAACACTTTTTTAGGATTTATATATGGGTCTCACCCTCTAAAATAGTTTCCATTTCCATAAACCTTATATCCTTCTCTTAGTCCTTTGGTTTCTTTTTATCATGTGTTCCATTGTAATACCATGGATATGACTTGGTTTTCCTTATGAATTCCTTTCACTTTGATTTGTTGATTTGTCATATTAAATTTTCATCTCCCAAATTATTTATGCACCCTCTTGGGTTTATCTTTTATGAGTTAAATTGAAAGACCATGGATAGGACTAGGCCCTCTTCATAAATACCATTTATACCATTTTTTATTTTCACATGCCTTGTTCACTCTTTTGAATTTATCTTTAGTGATTTGTAATGTAAGACTAGGGATATGACCAAACCCTTCTCACAAATACCATTTTTTGCCTTTATTAAACCTAATTAGGTTTCTCTTTTATGAGTTTTAGTATAATAGCATAGATAGGACCAAGCTCTCCTCATAAAATCACCATTCTATTTCCAAACCACCTTTGTTCAACTAAGTGTTCCTTTTTTAGAATGTTAAGAAATGCTTACAATTTTGTGATCCCATATTCAAAACTTCAATTTTTATTTCTTTTTGTAGATAAAACTTTCAAAAGTTATGTTAGTATGTTTCCATACATTATTGTGTTAATGAATCATATTTACCTATCATTGTATCCATTTTCACATTGTCATATTTTTTGGGATTTAAAGTAATTAAAATTGTTTCATGTTCATTCCCCTTGATTTCCTTTCCTTTAATTCCACTTTGGATATAAAAGGTCACCATTAATATAGAACCTTTTATCTCACTTGAATTAATAACACTCTTAAGAATCATTCTCTTTAAGTTTTCTTTCTTATAAACTAAGTCCAAAGTTTTAAAATGATAGTCATTTGTATCACCCATGCTTGGTTCTCTAAATATGTATGGAGGAAGAATATAAATTTCATAAATATTTTAAAAAACAAATAATTTAAAATAAAAGGCAACGATCAAAAGGCAACATATAAATTTAAAAATCAAAATCACACCAATAGACATGATTTATAACACATCTCTTATCTCCACTCAAAGTGCAAACTCCATAGTTGGACTCATGATAAATCTGAGGTCTATTGGGATGTGGTAGGATAGTAGATTGGGATAAGATAATTCAAAATAATCTATTGGTGATACATAATTTATCATGCAAGTACCCAATATTCATAGTATACTTATGGATTTAGAAGGGGTCCTAAGGAATAGGGAACATGTTGGGGAAATATAGGTCTATTTTACTTTTCATGCATATATACTTCATGGGATGATATTCATACTTTATTTGGTGACCAAAGATTTGTGTGGTTAGGAAAATTTCTTCAGAGTCCTTAATGTAGAAATTCCTCTTGTTTTGATAAACCAATCTATGTGTCTTAACTTTTGTAAAGAGCTTTTCTACCTTTCTTTTTCCTTCATTTTCCCCCTTGATAGGCATGTTTGACTCTAAATCTATTTTCCCACTTCTATATTCCCTCTTCATAACATTTTTCACATGATAACACTACTTTGTTTTGATTTTTACTATCCTTAGAATAAAATAATATGTTTGAGTGACTATGGATTACTTTATCTATACAATTATTTTACATTTCTAGAATTGGCTTAGTTAATTTGAATTTTTTTTGTTATCATTCCATTTTATAGACAACTATGCCCATTTCTAAATTTTTGTTTTACTTCTTTTTTTTGGATGGATTGTTGCTTCTCACTCACCAATGTTGTTTTCCCTTTTATGTACTTTTTCTATTGATGATTGAGTAAGCATTGTTACTTCTCACTCATCAATGTTGTTTTACCATTTCTTACCCATCTTTGTTTAAGTAAGGATTTTTATTGCTTTCACATTGAAGTTTAATTAGCATTATTTTATTGTATCCTTAGTTTGACTTGGTTTGTTTGCCTTTCTTACCTAAGGTTTACTTGTTTGATTTTTTTGGTCATTTAGTAGCCTTGGATTTTTAGTTACCTAATTTGCTTTAAATTTTGGCTTGGTCATTTGGTCATAACATATCATTTATCACCCTATCCTACCAAAATTATAAGTATGTCATGCTTGCACTATTTTATTTATCTTGGATTTCCTATGTTTTTTTGTATATTTAGTTTTGCATACTTAGGTTTGTCCAAAGTAGTTTTTGTGCCCTCAAAAATCAAAACTATAAACACAATAGACAACCATAAAGTGATAAAGGTGAGCCAAGGTAATCATACATTACTTTTATTTAAGTTATTTCATTTTAGTCAATTATTTTTAGCTATTTTATGCTTTAACATATTATAATTTATTTAACTTCAACATTTTGTGTTGTTATGTTCTTTTCTCGAATCACCATCCCATGTTGCACCTGAGTGACATGTGATGACCTTTGAGTGGGTCATATGTATACATACAATATTTTCAAACTTTACCAATTATTGATGATTTCTCTCTTATAAGAGCCCATCGAGTATAAATATCTTTGAGTGCACAGTACATTAGGAAAGGGGTGGGCAGACCTTTGGTTCTTAGAAAGATTGTTGTCTTCTATACCATCATTTGGTATCTATATAACCATCTCTTATACACTTACCTAAGCTTCGACACCTATTTTAAAAACTTTAAATAATTCATTGTCTTATTCATCCCTTACCTAAGCAAAAAAACCTTTTTGACATTTACCAAATAATGCTAGCTTGGGATGACCCTATATTCAAATTAATATTTTCATTTATAAGCCTAGGTCAGCCTTGGTTGATGTAGACCAAGACCTAACTTGATTTTATCAATTAAAAATACAAGGTCAAAGTGGGCTGACCATATTATATAAACTTTCAAAAAGGTTTAGGGCTAGATTAAACTATATATACACATTCATTCTACCATTTATTAGGGAAAGATGAGTTAATAATTCATTTCCACTTATTTATAATCTTCTCTTCAACCATATACTCGAGGAGTTAATTTTTTAGGGTTTTACACTTAGAGGGAGGAACTTTGTCTTGTGAAAACTTGAGATTCATTAGGAGGTCCTTGGATATAGTTCATTTTCCATCCTTATCTTCTTCAAAAATACACAACAACCTCTTATTAAGCACCTTTATCTAAGGGAGAGATTGAGTCTCTTTGGTTTCATCTCCAAGGTAAGTATCACTAAATTTACTCTTTTATTTTAGTATACAAAATTAACATAATTAATGTATTTTGAATATAGTTCTCTCTCCACGAATTAAGATTATATCTATATATAATTTAATTATAATTATTTTATTAAATTTTAATTTAATTTTTATAACCCCCTTTTTATGCCACAAGAATTGGTGAGCACTAGATAAGACTTTTATTTATTTTACATGTACTTAATGAATATAAAAACATGGGACCTAGGTAGGTTATTACACAGTGTTTATTGACTAGAGACTTTGGAATCCTCTAGTGATGATATTGTGATAAGGGACCGCTTGATTAGGTCTAATGGATATATCTTGGTCATGACCCTGAATGTCTATATGTATTAACAAATATAAGTATAAGTATGATTTATATTCTCTAAGTTAAGATTGATTTATAGGTTAGATGCATTTTCCTTTGTATACACCAACCATAAAGGAATTCTATTAGGATTTAAGTCTAAGGAAGAATAATTGATTTTCCAATGTTAAAAATAATAGGTAATCATTATCAAGATCCATAATTTTAACTTCCCCAACTCTAATCCATTTCTTTTGAGTATAATTCCTAACAACCTTACTATTATTCCTAACCCCAACTAATTAACCAACAAAAGAATTAAAATAGTTTTCCTCTACCTCATCTAAGAACTTATTTATTACATATAAGACTAAGTTCCTATAATTCTCATGAGATTTATTGAAGCATGAAGAAGGTCCCTCAATTCTTTCCATTTTTTCCACATATGAGAGAAGACTCCCTATACTTTGATCACAATTTCTAAACCTAAAATTATTTAAAATGGTAAAAAAAAGTTTTAAATTTAAAATCCAACCACATGGGAGGCCAAATAAATGTATTAAACACTAATTTTTCTAGAGAATATATTTCTGCAATTAATGATGGAGGAAGACACATAAAAAATACACCAATGACATAACTTTTAATCACTAATGAAATCAATCAATTATAGAGTATCTACTTCACACACTACACTAACCCAAATAAATTACATTCATACTATAAAAAATCATGTAGAAGTTATTTATGAAAATCATAAAATTTAAATAGTTCACATTCCAAATGGTCACAACAAAATTTGAGGACCAATAAGACACCTGGGTCTCAAAATGGAATTCATTGAAATTATATGAACTTAGACTACCTTGAGGACTTTTAAAAACCCTAAAAGCCTCCTTTGTAATAAATAGTTGCTTTTTCCTTGCTTAACTAAGGTTTTCTTCTTCTCATAACTACACCTAAGACTACTTATTTTTTTCATTTTCTTTTTTAAAATTTTAACAATGGTCCAATTCTATTTCCCTAAATGAGGGTTCCTTTTAGTTATTTAGATCAATTTAGGTCATTTGGAATTATAATGTTACTTGAAAGAATCTAGCTGAGAGGCATCCCTAACTATGAAAAGGTTCTATGAGGTTAATTATCTGTCTTCAGTGGAGATAGATTACTTGTAGGCCTTGTAGTTTATTCCTTGCATAAAAAATGTATGGATTATAACTTGGATATTCCTAGTGGGAGCCTGACATCCTAGAAAGGAATAGTCTTCCTTTCATTTGAAGGTAAGGGTGCTCCAAACTTTATTTAGTAAGCCTGCTCCTTAGTCTTGAATAGGTGTACAAGTATTTATAGAAGATAAAATCCTTATTAACTAATTAGGGAACCTTTTTATCATGATAATTATCACCCTTACAAAGGGAAAAAAACCCAAGTAAGAATTATCCTTAATTGTGTGGGAATTAGTGACAGGCTATTGTTCTAGATAAGAAAACCCATTGGGTTCCTCTGACCCTCTAAATGAATTTGAATGCATCACCTTCACTTCCTTGTTTTCAATGTTAAAATAAAGGTTTTTATCATGACCAATTGAATCATATCCTTTATATATGAAATCATTTATTTCATAAAATTCTTTTGGGTACAGTTCCTAAATCTTTATTTAAGATGGATACTTCTAAACACTAGTTTGTTTGTTTGGACATAAAAATTCATCCTGACTTTAACCAACCTTATTTTTTCTCTAATCATTATATCAATAGACACAAGTTATCCAATAAAAAGACCAATTCTAAGGAACACCTCCTCCTTCCAAAATTTTAATGGAATTTGAGGTAAAAAAATCCACATGGGAAGTTCCATAGGAGTGTCACAGTGAAGATTTAGCCTAGGCTTACATTTCCTAAGATATATGAAGGATTTACAAAAATACCATGACCATACTTCCAAGGCCTTCCCACATTTATCCAAAGAAGATAAAGAGAGCAAAAAATATTTTTTTTCCATAGCTGCCACATCAATGTGGCCGTTAGCTTTCCATTTCTTGGCAACCCAGTCTCTAAAGTCATCAATTCTAGGTTTATAATTGTAAAATCTCACTAGAAGAGAGTTATCAAAATAAGATTTAGTTATTTCCATGATAGCATCATGTATTTCAAGGATCACATCATTTTACTCCATCATAGGTCTAAGGATATTTCTTGAGAGATTTTTTGAAATTTTTGATTCTACAACAATATCTACCCAAGATTTTTTAGGCTCCTTTTCCTTGAAATTATTTTCTTCCTCTATCTACCACTATCCATCATTTAATATATTTTAAATGTTTTATATATATATATATATATATATATATATATATATATATAATCATACAAGACTCTAGGTATATTTGTGAATGACAAAAACTTGTAAAAAGTGAGGAAGTGTGATTGGGATGAGTTGAAACCAATCACCCCCATTGATAGTTGACCACTACCTATGTATCTAATACTCCATATATGGAAGTAAATCCACACATAATACTTCCCCTTAGTGTTATTTTGAATTTTTTTCTTTTTCCTATATGAATGCACCTATAAATATACATTTAAATTTGAAAATATTAACTCTTGGACTTCATTTTGTGTTCTCCATACTTGGATAATGGATTTTCCTAGTGATTGATTTATAATTTGGGAAGAATAGGGAAATTTGTTTTGATTTTAATAGTATATTTGATGAGTAATTGATTCATATGGATAATAAAATTGACTTTTCTTTCAATTATATGCACTTAATTGGGCAATTTCCCATATTACCGACATGCTAGGTGAATGGACCAACCTATGGGAATGAATTAATTATAAAAATAAGTATTTATAGGAAAATTATGGTAACACCAGCCTTTAGACACTAATGTAAACATTACTATTTAAGTTTAACATTACTTTTTGGGATATATACTTATAAATTTGGTAATTTGTAAATGTCTAAGTAGGATATTTAATCAATTTTTTAAGGACATAGAGGTTATAGTAAGTGATTTATATTAATTTACAATGAAAGGCTCATAACTAACATGCAAGTGTGTGGGAATGGAAACTTAGAGTTGTTTGGAGATGCACAAGTCATGTAAGATAAGTGTAGGTCAAGATTAACATTGAAAAGTTTCAAATATTAGATTTTGTAACTAAAAATGCCACCCTTTTACTATAGTATTACAATGAAATAAAAACTAGAGTAAACAAGATAATACACCTGAGTGTGTATAGTATACTTTGTACTTTAGAGAAGGCTCCAAATGTGCAAGCTTCTCAAAGAAAAACCTATAATGAAAATGTAATAGTTAATATCCATAGAAGTAAATTTTAAATATGATCTATAATTGAAACTTAAAATTTTAGAAAGCAAGGAGTATGCTTTCATTTTAGTGTAGATACCAAAAGCTAGTCATAATTACTTGAAAAATTTAATTATTGACATATAGTTAATTACTTGACTTACGTTCAAAACATGACTCTTATTCACCATTCTTATAGTCATATACCTACATGCATGATTTACCCATATATTCACCATCACTAATCCAAATGAATTTAAAAGTAACATATAAAATACCTTGTATCATTCCTAGACTGTCTCCAACCTCAGAATAACTATCCTTTATTTTTGGGATAGGTCCACATTAGGCAGACAAGTTCATTTCTATAGACTTATCCACCTAGTGTGGTATTGTCTAATATGTACTTATGGGATATGATGTATTAATGTATATGGGTTTAAAAACATGATGACATGTGGCATAAATCCCCCTTAGTTAGTTATATGGGTCCAATATATGAGGATAAATGAATAACTTATGGAATTAGCACATTGGATAATAATTGACCCATATTGCAATTAGGAGGTTCCCTATCCATTGTCAGTTATTGAAGGTATATATATTTAGAATATGAATACAATTGTAAATAATATCAATCAAGTAATAATGAGTCTTCTATTTAGTATAAGGATATTATATTTTGTCCCCTCGAAGTGACATTGTGGAATTATTCCTTCCTAAAGGAATATTATATGGTGTTGCCTTACCTTAAGGGTAGTTATTCTATTTCTACATATATTGAATATTTGGGATATTTGCTCACCAATATATGTTGTATTGTTTTAATATAAATAATATTATGCATATTTTAATTACTATAATTTTGGATAATAAAAAGTTGTATTAGAGCATCAATTTTGGAAAATATTGTGGGTGAAACCTTAATTTTGGAGAATCAATTATATCTTAAAATCCATTGTGAAATTTTCTATAATTTTTTTGGTGTGAAAAAATATTTAAATTAAGTCATAGTAAATAATTCAAGTTTCTATGATTATTTTGAGGGAGATATTACAATTTTAATAAGTTTATCATATATGCCAAAAATTCAAAAAAAAAATTGTAAATTTTTACTTATCCAATATCATTAATATGAAACCTATAGTCAAAATTTTATAATTTTGTGAGTTATTTTGATTTTATGATTTTTATAGATTCAATAAATAGGCAAAAAATTATATTATTTTTCTACTAAATTTTCACTATTGTTTTAATATCATATATGGAAAATACAATAAATATTTTATAGTATTTAGATCAATTTCACATGATTTATTGAAATTTTAGGTTTCTTCCATTAACCTTAATTTTTTTTTTACATCATGGAGTTACAAGAATATTCTGACAAGGGGATTATATATATGATATTGGGTATGAAAAATCATATTTTAGAATTAAAAAATAAATTATGTAAGGAGATTTGATAGTGGATATGTAAAAATCAATAGACTAAAATAATGGCAATTAGTAAAATCATGCAAGTGATGAAGAAAAAGAATAAATATAGAATAATGTTGATGATGAGGAGTCTGCATATGGTATAGAAGGAGAGGTAGAGGATCTTGAAAAGGAATAAGAAGGATTGGATGATAAGGGTTCAAATAATTTAGATCTAATATATTTAAAGTCAATTTTTCATTTTCTTTGATGCATTCAATGGAATGAGGTTATTGTGTTCATAAACCCTATCAACAAGTATAACTTCATAAATATTGATGTTGTTAAAAATATACATGTTCAAAAAAAAGAATACTAGGGAATTCAAGTAGATATTAATAATATTTAAATTTTTGAATATTTAAAGCTTACTATGGATAAATATGCCTTGAATTCATATTTTTATGCTTTGGATATGAATGTTGTGGATATAATTATTGGATATCCTTGGTTATAAAGATTTATATAAATAATATTAATGTGCAAAATCATTTCATGATGTTTTGGTACAAGAAAAAAAATTGTTGATTTAAAATATAACATAGTTAGAAAGACACAAATAAAAATAAAGATATAATATGAGTATGAGAATTAAACTAGTGAAAAATATCATGAGGAAGATTTAGACAATGAAATATATGAAGAAATAATAAAATAAGATAATAACACTTCATATACTCACTAGATAAAGGAAACACGAAATGAAAATGTGGAATAGGTATAATAAAAGGTTGATAAGGTCAAATTATTAGGAAAAAATGAGGTATATAGACACCCAAACCATCATGAGATGCAAAAATTTTATACCTATTAACACTATTAAATAAAAAATGGGGTAAAAATATTGGTGATCTCATTTAATTTAACTTTTTTTTCCCAAGGTTTCAAAGGAAGTCATGATTACCATACACTAGAGATAAATCTAATTATTCATTCCAAGATTAATTGAACACCAATATAGGATTTGTCTTTGACCTAAAGTTTTCAGATTTAATTCCTAATTTCCATGCAAAAAATCCTTTTCTTTTGTTCATTTTATTTTTATCTTAATTTTTATAACTATGTTCTATTAGTTGTAAAAATCATAAGAGCTATCATTTTGGGAAAAATAGTCATCAATTTTACTTGTGTTATGGTATTATGGGTAGTGATCCAATACTCAAGCCTTTAGAAAAAACTATATATGATATTTAGTTTCCACATAACTTATGGTATCATAAATGTATATATTTGTTTTCCATATAATGCCTTTAAAATGTTTGGTTATATAGTGCATCGATAACCAATTAGCATTGGGAAGTTAATCTCAATGTACTTCCCATATAATAATGTTATACCTAAATATTTTTTGGGCAGTGTTCACTATTCATGACTAAGATTATTATATTTGAGAGCCTTAAAAAAAAGACCCTATCAAGTTTCACCTCTAATACCATTTTCAAATTCAAAGTTATAAAATCAAATCATGACTATAGTGAATGAATTTTACTTTTATTAAAATACCAAAATGAATAATGTATAATTTAAAGCCTCACTCAATTCATATTGTTGTAATATCCAATATTAAATAATACTTATCACTACCAAACACCAAAGGGCATGCATGATTCACTTTGTCCCTCATACTCTCTCTATGGATTCTATAATTCATACCATATACCTTATTGATGGAATTATCATGAATATCAAAACTGCTAAAGATCATACAAATAAATTTGATGCATTACTATAAATTATAAGAGATGAAAAAATAGTCTTAAGCTTGTACATTAGGATAAAATATGATCCCTTTCATGATCTTAATCAAGATAATACTTGCACTTTAGGTGTTCTAGTTTCTACTATTACTTTTATTCCTTGAAATGCCTCTAGTTACATATGTGACATCATCCATAGGTATGAGAAAATCACATTGATCACAATAGGTTAATATGGATATTTATATAGAGGAAACATAAACACCTCCTTTTATTAATATACATGATCCACCACTAACCTTTCATAATGCACAATTCCTTGAGTAAAATGTTATATCCTTATATACTAATGTATTACAATTAGAAAAAATATGGCTATAGAGCTTATCATTCAATGGATTATCATACTTTTATTCATAATACTTTGTCACATAATATAAAATATTAACCATTACTATTAGGTTTTGTATCTCTTAATCTTCCACTATATGAAGGTAAAGGTGATCCGAATCAACATATTCATTCATTTTGTGAAGAATTCTTGTATTACGCATACAATGGAAAATTATTAACCAATCTATTTACATAAATACTTAAATAATATTCTTTTTAATGGTTAGATATTTCACTCTAATTAGTTAAGGTATTCAACCTTTTAGTAGATCACATTATACTACACTTCTCTATTAACATTGGTGAAAAATTATCCTATGTGAAAATTGATAAATTCAAGAAAGGGTCTAATGACATAATTAGTAAATGTGATCTTATATACAAAAATATGTTAATTAAGATGACCAATTATATGGAAGATAATGAGTTACAATATATATTCCCAAAAAAATTACTATCATCACTTCATGATATATAATTTTTGACAAATTCAAATATTTTAATGATACATACCATACAATGAAAGAACGAGAAGTCAAGCTCATAGATTTGAACAAATAAAAATATGAACCAAATGCTACAACTAATTCAAATACTAATTTTCAAATCAAACTAAGCTACAAGATTAAATATAATGAGATTAATAATGAATCAAAAGCAAAAACCAATGCAATATCACAACCAATGAATAAGCTTTAGTTGATAGTTCCACCAATGAGGGAATTTTCATGGTTACCATCATATATTCATGTATTTTATCAAATCTACTTGAATCCAATATCATATCTCTCCCTTAACCATTAGATTTTTATATGACTAAGCCTTAACATAAGGGATTTAATAATAATGAATATTATGACTATAATAGATGTATTAGACATTATATAATCAAGTTTTATAGCCTAATGCATAGGATACATGATATTAATGATGACAATAATATTGAGTTAATCACATATACATAAGAGGCTAGACCATAAAAAATTGAAAACTCAAAGTCAAAAATGTTTAATAATCTATTTCCAAACCATGGTATAATTATAAATAAGGATAATTAGGAAGTACACCAAGCATAAAATGTGCATCCTCCCCCTTTGATATACAAAAATATAATATATGGTATTATTGGTACAATTACAAGCACATAAAAAACACATATTATGATCACATTTGATGACAATGAGATTTCTAATGATGATTTACTTTAACACAAACTCTTTATTTTATAGTATATCAATAAAAAACTTGTACATAGTGTCATGATCGATAATGGGTCAATTACCATGGGAATAAATTACTACCTTATATTTTTAGTTAATCAACAATGATTAATCCATTATTAGTATTATAAATCACAAATGTATTTGACATGTTATTAGGATTCCATTAGATACATAAGTTTTACCTAGTACCATTTGAAGTACACCAATGTTTCAAATATTTTAGACACTCAAATTTATTCATCAAGTACTTGATAATGTTTAATCTTGACATTATTACCCCACTTGGATTATTCACCATTCCATTAAATTAAAATATATTAAATATAATTCACTATTACATTTAATACATTTCAATCACTAAAAACATCATTCAATCATCCATATTATTATTATAGAGTCATGATAGGTAAATACTAAAAATATGTACTTTTGGGACAAGATTGTGCTAGTCAGATAGAGCCATGGTGTGACCTTGTGCACTAGTGTGGACTTGTCCCCATACTCTAATGGTAAATTTTCAAATTTTAAATGTTTCATATTTAGTCTCCCATAATTTTATCAAGGTCAATTAACAAGAATATTCCATAGATTCTTATATATAATCACATCAAGGACACTCCAAAAGAATCTAATAATCACTTAAAAATTATACTCTACATTGAACAAAAGAGAATTATTATTTCCAATAATAATAATTATATATTATAATATTCATGAGTCAAGTATAAATTATTTTATTCTAGGATAAAGGCTTTCATTTTCAAGCATTTTAATCAATCTATCTAGTTGAAATCATATAACAAAGACTAATATTCACATACTCACCCTAGGAGGGATAACTACATCAACCCAATGCCATTTAGGGAAATGTAGGCAACACATAAATTACATGGGGTTTTATAAAGATGGATAAGTTATTCCCATTATCTATTTCTCCCATTTATCTATGATCTCCATTTGGATTATTTTGAAAGGGATAGGGTTTTGATTTTATAGGTATTTTGTGTAAAAAATTGGTACAAGTAGACAATCAAAAAATAATTTTAGACAACTAAAGGTTCTCACACAAAAAAATCAATCATATAGTCAACCAAGATGTGGTTGTAGTCAATAAACAAGGTAGTAGTAAAACCCTATCTTCATAGTGTGGCATTGTCTTAACACTATTCAAGATTATGGTTTTATCTTCAACATAGTTTATGGATCATTACAATTATTTTTCATTTGTAATTATCATGTATAATCATCACAAGTTTAATTTGAGCTAGGTTTGCATATCTATTTGTCAATTTACTATTTATAGCTCATTTTAAATTCTAAAAATTAATGTGTTGTACATTTAAGTTTTTTATATTATGTAAACTAAATATATTTTAATAATTTATTTATTTATATCATTTAATATTAAATAAAAACTAAAAATATATAAACATTATGGTGAACCCATAATTTTTTATTTATAACACTGCTTGTTATTTAATTGATTTTTTTCCTACTATTTCATAGATTATTTTCTAAATCTTTGACACTAAAAGAAAATAAAATTTGACATTGGATATAAATTTGACACCATGACTGAATCTTCTTTGAACTTGGATTTAATCTAACATTGAATAAATTCTCTTCTCACCATAAATAACATCTGACACTAAAGCATTCTATTTTGAACTTGAGTTGAAATTAGTTGTTCTATATATGCAAAAAATATTTTGATATTATTTCATATTTATTTTATATTTTCTTACTACTTGTTTATGTAAACTATGTTCCAATAGTTTTAAATAATATATAAACATTATGGTGAACCCATAATTTTCTATTTATAACACTACTTGTTATTTAATTGATTTTTTTCCTACTATTTCATAGATTATTTTGTAAATCTTTGACACTAAAAGAAAATAAAATTTGACATTGGATATAAATTTGACACCATGAGTGAATCTTATTTGAACTTAGATTTAATCTAACATTGAATAAATTATCTTCTCACCATAAATAAAATCTGACACTAAAGCATTCTATTTTTAACTTGAATTGAAATTAGTTGTTTTATATACACAAAAAATATTTTGATGTTATTTCATATTTTCTTACTACTTGTTTATGTAAACTATGTTCCAATAGTTTTAAAACTACATAGTGACTATCATTATGGTATAATTAGTGATATGATTTAGTATGCCATAGTGTGAGGGTTACTTACATGATATTCAATCCATTATACATCACTAAACATGAAGTTTAGTTTTCCCATACCTCACGGTATATTGGAAACACCTATGGGACCCTTGTTTATACTATAATAAGCCTCTTTTATTTTTTTAAATTGTGGTTCACATGAGAGGAGAATATTCCCCAAGGAAATCAATTTCACCATACAATTTGAGATAATATAATGGGGTATAGGCCCAAATTTTCCTCTATAATTAGTGCTTTAAATCATTGGGCCTTGTTTAATCTATTTTTAGGTGAAACTAATCAAATTAATAGATATTAAACTATTAAAATGGAAATACTAGATTATATAGACCTGATATTAAAATACAATACAATATGCTAAAATGTTTTATAAAATATGGTAATATTTGTAAAATATTCAATGAGATAAATTTTATGTAAACATCCCTAAAATAGATTTAGCACTGACTGTGTAAGCTAACTATGACCAGAAAATGTTTAAAAGGACTAAAAATATTATTGCATCTAAAAATAAAGTTATAAATTATGTTGGGAAAATGCCATACAAGTGGCATTATCTACTGACCATAGCTACATCTTGGTTGACTATGTGACTGAATTTTTGATTTGGATTTGTCTGCTTATAGATGAATGTTTTTTGATTCTATATCAAATCCAAAAAAACTAGTGGAAGACCTAAAAAACACAAAACCCTTGTTCTTGAATTATATATATATATATAAAATAGGGTAAAATAGGTAAGGGGAATAATTGAGTTATCATTAGAAAACCCACATAATCTGAGTGCTATTTGTAATAAAAGGATATATATATATATCTAATTAAAATAAGGTAAAATAGGTAAGGGGAATAATTGAGTTATCATTAGAAAACCCACATAATCTGAGTGTTATTTGTATAGCTAAAATGGGCCTCAAGTTGATATAGTTATCCCTCCTAGATGTGTATTTGAAATTATAAATGTGATGAAAAAAATCTTTCCATAATGATTACCCTTGACATAAACATCTAAGTGATGTATTAATATCTTCACCTATAAAATAAATTAGTAATTAATAATAGTAAGTGAATCTAATATTTTGTATATCCTTTTGATAATTAAAAAGTAGTCCTTATCTCATAAGAAGACCCTTTCTTATGTGAAAATATTGAATTTTAATTTAGGACTTATTGGCATGTGATGGTAATAATTTTAAAATACCAATAGTCATAAAATAGATCATTGTACTTGTTATCACAAAATCTTACACCTTAGAAGAATTTGTTCAAACTTCTTCTAGATTTGGGCAACATGGGAACATTTCCAGGTATGTGGGTGTACTTATATTGGAAATGAGCCTCCATATTTAAGGGCTAGATCATTGAATGTATCTTAAAATGCTCTTATATATGCCAGATGATCACTTATGTGGAAAAGAGTTAGATATTGCATGAATTGAACCTACTCTAAAAGAGGTGATGCATCAAATGTTTAAAGATCCACTATAAAGATTGAACTCATTAGCACACTAATAGACAATGAATAAAACTAATGCAGTGTCTAAAATGGTTTCCAATCAATAATGCTTCACATAGAGGTCAATTTGATAGACTTAGGCTGGAGGGTAATGAGGTTAAATGTTGATTGGAACAACTTACAGTCAACTATCCACTTTATACCTAAAACATCAACCTTAAGACATGTTATATGACCTTCAAGAAAAGTTTTTTATCACTTAGGTTGAACTTGGACCTATAAAGGGAAGATGAAAAATAATTTTGAATATTAAACAAATACAAAATAGTGAACATATATTAGTAAACAACTAATAAATTCTCTATTCATTACTCCAAAATGTGTATAATACAATTTATGGTAGAGTTTAGTCTTACCATCCTGAGGGATAGTCAAAAATAGCTTAAAGGATATATTTATAAAAGAAAAATGGCCACTAGAGAGAGATTTTGGATATAAAAGAGGAATCAATGAGCTCAAATCCATTTGAACTATAGTTACAACTACCTCTATATTTATGATCATTCAGGATTCATGATTTATCTAGATTACTTCAAGTGGTTGCATAGTTACATTATTACCTTATTGATGCTCCTTGATGGTAGCAATGAGAGGATCAAGTTGTTTCAAGCTGGGTCTTAGGATTAATGAAATTACAACCATCTAATCAATCTATTATATATTTGTCCTAGTACTGATTACTCTTCACTAGTTCATCATGGAGTGAAAAAGTAGAGAGAAGGGTCCCTTTCATGTAGTTAGTCCTAGAAATGAAACCATTGGGGTCTACATGTATGCCTTCATGGCATCCTTTAAAATTATAGCTCTTATTAAAATTGGATCATGCTCAAACTCATCCCCATGTTCATAGGTCTACTATAGATAGAAAACTAATATCATATTATTGGTTTTCCTATAGTCATTATGTTGATGTATAAATATAGACTATATATCCCCCTTTCTTGATTATATTAGGTCCAAAATAGACCCATTTTGTCTTTGTGAGAACTAAGAGTTCACCATATGCATGGATATTTCTTTTTAAAATGTGAACACAATCATACAATGAACCCTATATGACACAAACCCTATAGCTAGAGGTCCATATTAAGCTTTAATAGTGGTCCCTTTATATCATGTAAACTAACTACATCAATGTGTCCCTTTAATGGCATTTAACTGAGCTCCAATGGTGATAGGATGACCCCTATAATACCTTATTTGCCTTGATCAAAAACTACTATTTGGCTTGAATTTTTCCATCAAAAACTAACTTAGATCAATCAAAATGATCTTAGATGTCTTTACTCACATTGGCCTTGCAGATCCTCACTATCAAATCTTAACTTTTTGACCTCATATGCATCATTGATCTCCTTGGTATGAACAAATATGGTCCATTGATTTCTTGTCATGAATATCCTTTGACATGTTAACTTTCATTCACATTATTATATCAACATATATGAGTGAATTCTATCCATAAATCTCATTAGGCCCACTTTCATGTCAGTTGAGATCATGGCATTGGATCATTAATATGATTGAACATTGATCATTGATCTAGATTGGACCTGCCTTCTTTTCAGTGATCATGTACTTTTGGATCATCTATTTGATGAACCTATATCATAAGAAATCATATAACTTGTATAACTTTAAATGGATTTAACCCAAGGACCTTTTGATGTGTTTAACCCAAGTACAAATTATTAGATCTCATGTGTCAATATGTGAGATCACATATCCCATTAGATATTTGATTAAATTTAAACATTATAAGGAATTTTGAACTGAAGTGATTACTTTATGGATCTTAAACTTTATGTTATCATGAATGTCTTATTGTACAAGTCTAACTTTGAATGCTCATAACTTGAGCTAGGAATATTTCATGGACTTTGAAATTTTTAGAGCATGTTCCTTCCATGAATAACTCCATGGAAATGCAACCTTTTGGATCACAAGGATTTCTAAGTGAACTTATCACATGCACAAGTGATTTTGTCCATTCTTTCTTGGGTGACATCTTAGTGATGACCTAATTCACTTAAGGTTGTGCTTGAGCTACTGCTTGATCTTTAAAATCTTGAATGAACTTCTTGAGGCCTATGTGAACTCTTTACATGATCATAACTATTTACACATTATAAAAACCTACCACTTGCATTTATGACTCTAAAATGACCCCTAAGACAAAAAATGACATAAGGACAAAGCTTAACTATGACCAAAGATAGAATGGCATATGAGATGACATAAATGAACTAAAACATACCCTATGACATTATAAAAATCCCCTATATAATATTTTGACTATATGGGGTTGACCCATTTTGGCCTATGGTAAAAATAGTCAACATTCTTAGCAATTTCCTAAGGGTGGTATGCTTGTTATGCCTTGACCAGTTGCCTAATCTTGTCCATTGGGTTATGGATTCACAAGTATACAAGTTTGACATAAAAATGACTTGAAAACATACCAAATAACAAAAAAAAATAAAAATAAGACAGTAAGTAAGAAACACACATGTGCTTCATGAGAACTTATGGAACACAACACAACAAGAAAGGAAACACACACCTAATTTAATATTTACAAAACTGACCTTCAGTTCTCAATAGTAGGGTTTTAAATGTATCCCATTCATAAGGATAGGTAGTTATTATCCATTCATCCTTGATAACTAAAAAGAATTGTTTTGCTTACACTTGATGATGACATATGGTCTGCTCCATAGGGTATCAAATTTGGTATGTCTCCCTAGTTTTGCTCTATTTTTATCCCATTTCAATACTGTTTCATCTTCTTGAAATGATATTAGAGTTTATTTATTATCAAAATAACTCTTAATTAGTAATTGGTGATGCTCCATAGCTTGATGAGATTGATCTCTAGTCTCTTGAAACTCCATTAATTGTATCAATCTCACCTCCATTAGAGTATTCTTAAGTGACTCTAGTTGATGTGCTAACTCTAAAGAAGGAAGATCTTGAGAGATTAAAAACCTATCTTCCCTTATATAGATAATCAAAAAAGGATAATTACATATTGACCTCTTGGGAGCTATCCTATCAACTCATAAGGTTGTCTTTAATTTGGTGTGCCAAGCTCTTTGGTTATGATCCAAGGTTCTCTTGGTTATTTTAATTATATTATTATTAGTAGATTCATCCAATGCATTACCTTAAATTTAATAATTAGATGAATTACTCAATAATATGTTATTACTATTTTCCCAATCATCTATCTTAGTATCCATAAAAGCAAGAGCATTGTCTAAAATAGTAGAAAGAGTACCAAACCTATTGATGATTCTCTCATATAACTCCAAGATAGAATTATCATTGTCTTCCTTCAATGCTACTACCTCAACTCACCTTATAAAGTAATTAGTTACTGTGAGTATCCATTTATGACCATCACTTGATCGGGGGTTTATCATACCAATAAAATCAAGATCCCATTGCATGAAAGGTTAGTCTACTTAGATAGGATTCAAATGAAGAGCTAAAAACGTCTATTATCCTATAAATAAATAACATTGTCCACACCTTCTCACCCAATAATATCAATCCTTGAAGAGTCTAGGCTAATAATGACCTACCCTCATGATCTTGGTAGTTGTGGTTCCTAGATAGAAATGAACTCTTGCTATCCCATCATGGAACTTCTCAAACAACAATCCAAACTAATTATTATCAATAAATCTCAATAGTACATACATTAATGTCTCTTCTAAATATCACACCATTCATAATAAAAAATGGAATATATTTCAACCTAAAATATCTCCTTTGTGATCTACACATGCCATTAGGATACTCACCATTTTGAATAAATTTGATCACATCCTGTCTCCAACTTTGTGGAGGCAATGAACCAACTAATTGTGAATAATCATGATTGAATAAAGCCTCTTATTTTGACTCATGAAGATATGAAGCTATATTTTCACAAGGCCTTTAACCCTTATTACATTTTTAACCTTGATATTGACATCATTTTCCATTAATTTAATGATCCACCTGTCCTCTTTTAACTAAGATCTTTGCTCAAGAGAAACTCTTTAATACTAGGATGAGAAACCATAAAATTAATCCTATTATTTAAATTCATATGTCTAAACTTCTTTATTCCCCTTAAAATAGAAAGGACCTATTTATCCACAAAGGTGTACTTTATTTCATAACCTTCTAAAACTTGACTAAAGAATGTGATTGGTTGCTCTACACCCTCATCATTATTTTGCATTAGCATAGATGAGATAGTACAAATGTTATAAAATGAATACAACATGAATTATTTAGTAAAATTAAGATTCAAAAGACTAAGATCTTCTACAATTGCTTTCTTTAAGGCTTGAAAAGTGCTCTTACCCTCATTGGTCTAAGAAAAGACTTGGCTCTTCTTGAGCATAGTTATGATAAGTTTCACCAAATGAACCTCCTTACAAAATTTATCTTGAATAAGAAAATTTTAAAAAAATTATTATGTAATGGCAATGATAAGCCTAGAATAGTCTCTATTCTTTTAGGATCAATAGTTAAACCATCTTTGGAAATGATATGTCCTAATATCATACCTTCAGGAATAACAAAGATGCACTTATTTAGATTAAGAGATACTCCATATTGATTACATATTTCAAACACTTGTCTTAAGTTTTGAATTCATTATAATATTTAGAAAACACTATTATATTATCTAGATAAACCAATAGCATCTAATTTATCAAACCTTTGAAGGCCATGTCCATTGCTATTTGAAATGTGGCATTGACATTGGATGAACCAAAGGGCTTTTTAATATAAGAAAAAGTCCCCCATTTAGTAGATAAGGGTATCTTAAACTAATCATTCTCACTGAATAAAACCTAATTATATCCTGAATATCCATCTAAAAGAGAAAAAACTTTGATAACTTGAAACCATTTATAAAATATACTCTATTAAGGGTAGAGGATAGTGATCCTTGAGTGATACTCTATTAAGATCTCTAAAGTCTACACAAAGTCTTATCTCCCCAATGTTTTTTATAATAGTAAAAAGGTTATCTACCCATGTTTATTGCTTGATAGGAAATATTATCTTAGATTTAAGGAGTTTGGTAAGCTCTAACCCCATGAGTTGCTAAACATTGGGGTTGATGGGTATTTGCTTTTGTCTAACTAGTTTAACTCCAGGTTCCAACTCAATGGTAGGTGTGCTAGGATAAGATCAAATCCTTTGAGTTACTTATATTCCTAGGAAAATATATCATGAATCTCTCTACATAGCTCAATGAATGCTTGCTTTTCTAATGTAGAACATACCTTGCCTAGTTTGAGGAGTTTGTCCTTGAAGATAAAGACTCTTTCATAATTATCCTCTTTTGTAGATATACTCACTTTATTCTTACTCTTTTGATCATTATCATTGAAGGTACTATATAATTTTAACAAAACCTTAGGTATATTATTGGTTCTTATTTACACAATTTGATCACCTAATTATTCTTAGAGCCTCATTTGATTCTTTGAAGAAAACTCAACCTCATTTTGTAAGAATCATGAAATTTGTTTGTCACTATCAAACACTTACAAAGACACTTCATTATTAGCTATATAAGGTCTGATAGTTATCTTAATATTAGACTATTTTACCTCCTCTTTTATGATAGTTGGAGTATCAAATTGAGTTCTTATGGTAGCTAGTCTATAAACATGACTATTCTACTCCCTTAGGACTAATTGAATATTGAATACATTAAAGTCTTCAAGAAAATATCACACCCTATGAATGTATGATTTAAAAAAATGGTTGTTAGAATCAACCACATTCCTAACCTAATGCATAACTAACTCACTATTTCTATGTGCTTTCAAGTTCTTGATTCTTTTTCTCCTTGCCTATTGAAGGCCATTAATTAAACCTTCATACATAGCCACATTACTAGTACAACTAAAATGAAATATGTATGAAGAATAATAATTTTACTTATATGGGGAGATTAATGTAAAAAAATATCCTAAACTGAATTTAATTCTTTAACCATCAAAAAACATCTTCCACATCTCATCATCTTCACCCTCTTCATTATCAAGTAGAGATGTTGGTACTCCTTATTCATATATACAATACACTCCTAAATCAGTTTCCTATAAAAAAACATAAGGATCATGCTCATAAGTATTAGTTAAATATTCATCAAGAAAAAAATATTAAATACCCTCAATCTTGGAAAAAGTTCCATCATCTATAATAGAGTCTTTTTCTTCATGGGCCACACACTTTAGGTTGGAACTTATCTCAATGTAAGGCTCAATATGAAACCTTTCAAGGGGTTGTTTCCTAATTATCACCTTGGACCTGTACCTTGTTATAAAGGCCAAGAAATACTAGTCAACTGACGTATATCCACCTATCTTATCTATGAAATCCCTTAATAGGTAGATTGTAAAGTGGGTTGGGAGATCAACCACAACTATGTCTTGCAAGATAGGAAAACTACGACAATTGTGAAAGAAAACATTCAAGAATTTTATAAGTCCTAATTCCTTGGTAGGTGTACCATATAATTTAATAATCCTTTTCCTATGTGTCTCATATTTTAGGCCCAGACTTTTTAGCTACAACTTTGGGCATGATAGAAGTAGAAGCTCCACTGTTGACTATGCAATAATGTACTAACTTGTCACCTATAATGAGGGTGGGGGAAAATGGTGGAGGTTTTTCAGCCCTATTGGATGGCTCAAAATGGTAATAGGATAATTTTCAAGAGAAAATTGGCCATGACTTTGATTTCAGGGTGAGACACTAGCAGGGATAATAGATTATTACTTTTGTAGGAATTCTTTTTGACTAGGCATATAAAGAGCAACCCAAAGAGAAATGGATAATTTAGTGTTATTTAAATAATATAAAATGTTTAAATATTACATACCTAATTTATATTGGGATTGTGTAGGTATAGGATTACTTGGAACTTGAGGAATAGGAGCAGACCTTACCATATTTTGACTTGATGGAGATTTAGAAATTTTTTAGAACTATCACACTTGAAACTATGTCTTGATGCCTTATAGGAGGATTGGATGAGCCTATGGTAATGATACTACCACATCTTATAGCCTTCCTCTTGGATCTTGTATTATATATAATAGAGGCTCTTTGATTTAGCACTAAAGTGTCTTCAACCAAAAAAAATAGTAGAGATCTCTCCTTGAGGTTGTTAATCTTCATTAACTTACATCATCACCTCATCCTCATTTTATAGGAGGGGAGTAACTCCTCCTTGAGCCACAAAATCTTGATCTCCATTCTCATTGGAATTCAAAAATTCATCTTGTTACCAATCTTTTCCTACACCAAATTTCTATGAATTAGTACCATCTCCCTTGCAGTGGTGGTAGAGTTAGGATTGTATACATTGATAGGATTATTAGGGTTAGGATGCCATTGACCTATTCCTATTACATATTATTGGACAAATTTTTATTGTTAAGGGTATGGATTTGATGAGTAGCTAGTTGCATATTGAATCACTTAAGCTATGTTTTTTAGCATTTGATTTTTTGCATATGGATCCATGACATTTTCTACCTTATTACAAGTAGCCTTGGACTCGGTATTGGCATTAGGAATTTGAGCCAATTTTAGAGTTTTATTAAAAGTATGAGATAAAGGAGGCATAGACACCTTAGGAGGCAATCTTATATCTTGGATGAGACTATTCTCAACTTTGATAGCAAGATATACACTTAGGGAAGAGTGGAATCTCCCATAGATTGAAGCTTTGTAGAAATTTTAGTCCCAATGGCTTTCAAGTAAATAGGGAACACAAAGCTAGTAGGTGGTCTCATGGGAGGAGGAAATATATGCCAATGTCTTTTAAAACCTTTCATTTAATTCATGCATTATTTATTTGGATCCCATTTTTATCACATTGAGCTGATGTATGAGAGAGGCATGGTCACTTTCATTTCTAAATCTGGAAGTCAACAACACTCCAAACTCATCCCATGTTGTGATACATCCAACTTATAGATTCCTATACTAGTCAATATATTTCCCTTTAAGGGACATGGAAATGAGTCTAATGGTAATGTCCTCTTGAATAATGTTGTGGAAAATAAAAAAGTTAGAAACATCTATAATGTGCTCACTAGGTATGAAATGACTCTTAACATTGAATGTCGTACATCTTTCATGGCATTAGGATGAATGACATCATATACTTTAAGTTGAATTGGATTTTCAATATTGAAAGGAAAGCATGAGGTCTACAAATGTATTCTTCTTTAATATCTTCAATTTCTTTAGCCTCTTCACTCTCTTCCTCGTTATGAAAATCTACTTATTTTTCAAAGGGTAGATTAGGCTATGGGTACTGAACTTTGAGAGGAATCAAACTAAATGAGTGGGTTAATGGGATTTAATGTTTTACCATAGGATGACCTAGTGAGAACCATGAATTATGAAGGCAAGTTTAGAAAAAAACAATGGTCTTAAACCAAATTTCCTTTGAAGGAGTCACCATATGTTGAGTATCACACCAATTTATAGTTGATGTTGTCAAGACCAACATTCACCTTGACAAGTTGTCTTAAAGGTAATGGGCCCCACTAAGTGTGCCAAAATTATTGCCACTAAATCTTTCACCTTTGAATAAGTTTAATATTATTCTATATTTGGTCAACATGCAAACATTTTTAGGTATGTAGGTGTACCGATATTAGAAATGAGCTTCTGGATTTAAGGGCTAGCTACCTGAATGTATCTTGAAATGCTCTTATCTATGATAATTGATTACTTATGGAGAAAATATTTAGAGATTAAATGAATCGAACCTACTCTAAAGGAGGTGATGCATCGAATGTTCAAATGTCCAATCTCAAGTTCATACTCATTAACACACTAATAGACTATAAATGGAAGTAATACAATGTCTACAATGGTTTATAAACAATAATTTTCCACCTATAGGTCAATTTTATGGACTTAAGTTAGAGGGAAATGAGGGTAACACTTGATTGGAGGCACTTATAGTCAATTATCCACTCTATACTTGAGACATCATCCTTAAGATAGTCTAGGTGACCTACAAGAAAGGTTTATTATCACTTAGGTTGAACTTGGACTTGCAAAGGGAAGATGACAACCACTTTTGAATATCAAATAAATACAAAACACTAAGCATAGATTTGTAAATAGTTACACAAATGATCTATTCATTACTCCAAGAGGTGTAGAATACAAATCCTAGTAGAGTCTAGTCATACCAACTTGAGGGATAGACAATAATAGATCAAAGGCTATATTTATAAAAGAAAAGGGATGCTAGAGAGATATTTTAAGACTAAAAGAGGGATCAGTGAGCTCAACTCCATTTAAACCATAGTTATAACTACGTCTACATTTGCACTCATTCAAGTTTCCTAATTGATCTAGATTAATTTAAGTGGTTTCGTAGTTAACATTATTCCCTCATTAAAGCTACATGATGGTTACAATGATGGGATCAATTTATTCTAAGATGGGTCCTATTATAAATTAGACTCACACCCTTGTGAAGCTAGTTTTAGGCCTTCATAGTTTGTTAAAACATGAAAACAATCATAGGCTATAGGTGGCCTAATTAGTGTAATAAATGTTTAGATTTTAAGGGCTAACTCTCTTTGGTGTATCAATTAGGATCTCTAATCTACATTACAAAATGTCAGGGAAAAGGGAAGAGGGAAAATGTAAGAAAGAAACTTGAAGGGAAATCCTATCTATGATGGTGATACACCAAAAATATGACCTTCAGCTACTTGACATGCACTAAGAAGATGAACAAGGATGTGAATATAATTATGTTCTACTCAAATAGTAACCTTTTAGCATCATTATTTGACATAGGGGCTTGGTCTTGTTGCATGATCTAAGAAAATTATGTGATAGGTCTGTTAAAGACACTAGAGAGAGCTTGAAATTGCCATACAAACAAGATGATAGAGCACAGTATACAACCTACAAGGAAAATATTAACACCTAAAAATAGGTATAATGGAAAGGATCAGATGAGAGTAAGCCTTAGCTATCACTTTCATCTCCACACTGATATTGAAAATACACTAAAACACAATCTTTTGAGGAGATATGAACTTTGTCTTATTCATCAAAAGAGGCAAAATATAGATGTTCTCTAAACGTAGAAAATTGTATCCTTACAATGGCTTGAAATATTTTATATATAGAAGAAAAGATAAAAGAGAAGAGGGACTTATGTGTTGAAGTGGGGTACTGAGAGAAGATGTTACCACTAACTATAGATCACTCCTTGTTGCTCTTGAGCTCCTCAACATTCAAAGCATGTAATTAATTTGATCATGAGATCAGCCATCCAAAATCACCATAAGTCTCCTCACACCCCTCATGCATTCAAATCCTTTTTGATAGAACTAACAGAGCCATGTCAAAGGTAGTTGCATGTATTTGCCAAGTGTGAATGATTTTATCCTTGAATTTAAACTTGGCATGCTCCTTACTATAGTCTTGGATTCCCACAATAATCAATATTTGATCATGAGATATTGAAAAGTGCCAAGCTCATGGTAATCTTGATAAACCCTTTGAAAACTTGACCTTTATAAATGACTACTTACCAAGGCTCAAAATTGACATTTATAGGCCCACCATTTGTTATTTGAATCCCAATGGCTATTTGTTGAGGTTGAAGTTGATGTTCATGCAACTCTCATCAATTCCTTTGGATTTTTTCTCTTTGGCCATTTCTTGTGGACAATTCTTTTAGAAAAAAATTCATAGGCTGTTTTCCGAAGACTATCACTTTGGGCTACTTATTTCATCCTTTTTTTGAAAGAATTCATTGAATTTTGTTCAAGATTATTCCTTTAGAGGATTTGTTTAAGACTTCCTTGTGGCATTTTATTTTCCTATTTTTTTGTAGACTTATTTTCTCATAAATTAATTCCTCTAGCATTTTGAAAATGTACTTTTATTTTAGATAATTTATTTGCAGCTTATTACTTTAGCATTTTCATCTCAAAATAAATCATTCAAACTTCTATGTTAAAAAGAAATTCTTTGACTTTTTGCCTTGAACAATTCCTTTGGACAAAAAATCTAAAGGAAATTATGTCTTTGGGATTTTGTAATGGATAATTCTCTTGAAAGAATTCATTCAGACCTTTTGGACTTCAACCATTCCTTTAGAATTTTATTCAAAAATGCACCTTCAAATTTTTGAAAATTTCCCCCTTTTCTGCTTAAAATACCCTTTCCAAAAGGAAAGTTCCCTTCGGCTTTCTTAAAGATGACCCCTTTTTTTGAGAAATGCCCTTTGGAGTTTTTACAATGGACCCTTTGGATTTCTTGAAATTGTCTTTTGAAAACCTTGAAAATATCTTTTTCAAAAGGAAAGTACCCTTCAAATTTTTTGAAATGGACCCTTCAAAACTTTTGAAAAGTCTCTTTTCTGAAAGAATTCCTCAAAATTTTTGAATAGTCCCATTCCTAAAATAATTCCTTGAACTTTTTGAAAAGTCACTTTTCTATCCAAATTCCTCAGAATTTTCTTTCCAAAATAATTTTTATGTACTTTTTTAAAAAGTCTTCCTTTCAAAAGAATTCCTTTTTGAAAGGTTTCTTGAAGATGGACCTTCCTAAAAGGAAAGAACCCTTTGAACTTCCTAAAAATGACCCTTTAAGGACCCAAAAAATCCTCCATGATACTTTTCTCACAAAAAATCCTATAAAAACCAAAGTGAATGCCTCAAAAAGGCATATTAGTCTTGGTTTATTTCAAAGACTTTTTAGGACCAATAACTATCTGACAAGACAAACTGGCATGATATGCAAAGTTTCAAATGGTATGGGTGATAATTTGAACTATAAGGTCAAAATTGTCAACATTTTGGTGACTCAATTAATAAACATGCCTATTATGTTTGAGAACCAGACCATATACATGACATTTGGAATCACAAAGCAATTTTAAATCTGATCCATGAATACAAGTACAACTTTTGATTTGAAATAAGACAACTTTCATCCTCCAAAATAAGAAGGGAAAGACACAAAGCATGGAAAACTAATTAAAAAAAGAAAAAGGGCAAACAAATAAATTATTTAGGAAAAAATAAAAAACAACTAATGTGATTGAATAACATAGGAAAACAAACTAGCTAACTATGTACATGAAGCTTAGCTCTTCAGTAACAATGTTTTAAATGTATCCCATTGACTAAGATTGGAAGCTCCTCACCATCCATCTTTACAAGTGGGAAATAATTATGGGATTCATAGCTAGAGATTATGTATGGGACACTCTAAAGGGATTAAAACTTTGTGTGCCTTCCTAGTTTATCTTTATCCTCATCCCATTTGAGGATCAAATCTCCTTCTTTAAAACTTCATGAAGAAGCTCCTTTGTCAAAAGCTCTCTTCACTTGTGCTTTATGAATTTCCATGGCTAAAATGGACTGATTTATTATATCTTTCAAATCCATAAGCTTAAAATACTTGATCTCTATGGGATCATTCTCCAACAACTCAAGTTGATGCATTAGTTTTAAATAAGGAAACTTGAGAGAAATGGGTAACCTTACTTCCCTACCATATACCAACTTGTATGGAGAGTTGGCTATTGATATTTTATAGGTGATCATATCAGCCCATAGAGATAAATTCAACTTTAAATGTCACTAACTTTGATTTTATTTAATATTCCTTCTTATGATCTTCAATAGGTTTTTATTTGTAGACTCAACAAGGCCATTGTTTAAGGGATAATAGTTTGAGGAAGTGCTACGATAAATTTCATGTTGAAAAGCCCATTGGATGTTCTTAGTTCCCATTAAATCCATTGAATTATCATAAATAATAGTTTAAGGAACTCCAAATCTAGTAATCAAGCCTTCATAAAAATCTAAAACATTGGTTTCATTTACTTCTTTCAATACCACTGCTTATGTCCAACGTGTGAAGTAATCTATAACAGTTACAATCCATTTATGTAATAAATTTTAAGGAGGATTTATGATACCAATAAATTAAAATCCCTATTGGATATAGGGTTTATCAACCATAATTTATTGAAGAGGTAAGGCTACAAGTTTCACTTTTCCTACAAACATAGCACACTGTTTGCACTTCCTAACCCATGCATGGCAATCACCAAATATTCTAGACTAATAGTACCAACCTCTCATGATATTAAGGGTTGTAGTTATTGTATAAAAAATTTCTCCACCATATCCATCATGAAATTCTTCAATCAATCTATGAGTTTGCTTGGGTCAATACACCTTAGCAACATACCATTGATATCTTTCTTGAACAAAACACCATCAACAAGAATAAATGGAATTGATTGCAACCTGAAATATCTTCTCTTTGAATAAATTAGATGAGAGGGATAAATACCATATTGGAGATATATTTCCAAGTCACGAAACTATCTATAAGGTGAGGTATGTTAGGATGAAACCTCTTCATCATTTGACACCAAAATAACTTCATTAGTCTCTTGCAAATCTTGAGCTAGATGATCACAAAGTCCTTTACTTCTAACCAGATTTGTGACCTTAATTTCCACATAATACTCCATTAATTTGGTTATCCAACCATCACTCTTCTCAATTATATCTTTGTTCAAAAGGAACTCCTTGATGCTTGGATGAGAAACTGTTATGTGTATTTTATTGTTAGATAACAAGTATCTAAATTTTTTATGAGATGTTATAATTGAAAGTACATGTTTTTACAAAAATAATACCTTATTTCATACTCTTACAAGCCTTAAATAAATAAATCTATTGGCTAATCCAAAGCCTCATGATTTTGTTGCATAAGAATGCTTGAAATGGTGTCCATGTTAGCATTGTATACAGAGGTAAATCCTTTGTGAAATCTAGATTTATAAGTGTAGGAGCACTAGCTATGGACCTATTAATATCCTCAAAACTTGTTATTCCTTATTTGGACCAACTGAAGCTTTGATTCTTCTTTAACATGGTTGTAAATAGCTTAGTTAAAATGGAAAAATCTGAGATATATCTCCTTATGAAATTGATTTTCCTTAAGAAGCTTTGCACAGCCCTTTTGTGTGTAGGAAAGGAGAGTAAAAGAATGGAGTATACCCTTTTATAATATATTCTTAAACCATAATTTAAAACCACATGTCTAACAATCTTACTTCATGAATTGAGAAGACACACTTTTTGGGATTTAGAGATACCCCAAATTGCTTACACCTTTTGAACACATGCTTGAGATGAACCATGTGATCATCTACACTCTTTGAAAACACTATTATATCATCCAAATAAATAAGTAAAAACTTGTTAATACGGACTTGGAATGGCATATCCATGGCTCTCTAAAAGGTTGATCCAAAATTGGATAAATCAAAAGGCATCTTTGTGTATGCAAATGTCCCCCACTTGGTTGTGAAGGCTATCTTAAATTTGTCCTCTTCCTTGACAAAAATATGATTGTAGCCAATATACCCATCCAACAAATAAAAACTCTTTGAACCTATAACCATCTATAAAATTTGTTTCATTGATGGCAATAGATAGTGATCTTTAAGTGAATCATTGTTCAAATCACAGAAGTCAACACACAATCTAATATCACCATTATTCTTCCATAATGGAACAAAATTTTCCACCCATGTTGAGTGTTTGATTAGAAATATAATAGCTAACTCTATGATCATATCAATCTCAGCTCTCATCAAAGGATCAAGCTTAGGATTAATGGGCCTTTGTCTTTGTCTTGTTGGTTTAGTTTCAGTTTCTAACTCAATGGTGTGTTGAGCTATACTTGGGTCAAATCCCTTGAGATCACTATATTACCATGAAAATACATCTATAAAACTTGTGCATAGCTCAATTAAATCTTTATTTTATGGAGTGCATAACATACCCAACTTCAAATTCCTAACAACTACAATTTCTACATTGGAATAGTGCTCTTATTTTATTGAAAATGATGACTTCTCTTTCCTTAACTCATCATCACCATTGAAAATTTACTCAAGTATGACCAATCCCTTAGGTAACTTATTTTTTTGAGTTTCACGATATGATCACCAAACTATTGCAAATACTTTGGTTGGTTTCTTGATGAAAACTTGGCCTCTTCTTATAGGAATCTCATAATTTGATTATCATCTTTAAACACTTGCCAATTCTCATGGTTATCTCTAATATAAGGTCTTGCAACAACATTTATGTGTCATTGATTTTTTTCACTTATTATATCAGTTGGGTACTAAATTGTGCCTTAATGGCAACCAACCTATCTACATATATATTGTCACCTCTTGGTATTACCTGAATATTAAATACTTGAAAACCTCTAATTAATCCCTGTATTCCATACTTATAAGATTTTAGAAAAAAAAAATTGCATATATTCAAAACTCTTACTTGGTGAACTATAAGTTCACTATCAGCAAAAACTTGCAAGGTGTTGAGTTTCATCTTCTTATCCCACTACAAACCATGAACTAATTCCTCATAATCTGCAACATTGTTTGAACAACCAAAATGAAACTTAATAGAAGAGAAATATCTCTAATTTTTTGTATAAACCAACATAATTCCATCTCTAGTACCATGCTTATTATTTGATCCATCAAAGTACAATTGCCACAAACCTTCACTAGATTCATCATCTTTAACCATGGTTAGAATTAGTGCATCATTCTCATGAAGGCAATACACACCAAGTCCTTGTTAAATCAGCTTATAAGGATAATTTTCATGAAAATTGGAAGACCAATAATCAAGAAACAAATCTGGAACTCCATCCAAAGGTGATCCATTTTCTACTACACTAGTTTCTAGTACATCATTTGAGATGATACAGTTAATATTCATAACACTTGGCATTTATGGCTCCATATGGAAATGTGAAATAGGTTAAGAATGAATAATTACCTTGGTAACATACCTAGTTATAAACATCAAATAATTCCAATTAGTTGATAAATATCCCCCAATCTTTGAGGTGAAGTCCCTTGAAAGGCACATAACAAAGTAAGGAGGCAAGTCTACCACAATAACATTATACTAAATAGTAACATTGAGACAAACATGTGATTTCAATTTTATATATTTTATGATTCATATCACATTTTTTTGTGAACCATCCAATTTAAATACCCCTTAATGTTTGTCTCATAAATAAGCCTGAGCTTGTCTGCAATCTATTTAAGAATGACTGTGCTACTAGCTCCACTATCCACCAAACAGTTATGAACCAAAGCATCACCCACTATAAAATAAAGGTAGAAAGGAGGAGTTTTATTTGATTTTACCTCAGTTTTTTCCACCTTTACCATATTATTTAATTGATGTAATTATTTCATATTTGGCTGATCCAAATTAGTTAAGACAACACCTTTTTCTCAATAGGTTTAGAGACATTTTGAAATCTAAAAGCTCTTAGATGAGCATATATTTTTGTCCTAGGATGGAAATATAATCCCACATGATAATTATAATATTATACTTCTTCATCTGATCTACTATACTAAACTAAGATCCACCAACCTTTGGTTTTACTTTCTAAAGCACTAGTTACTCATGAACTAGAGGTATTTGGTGAATTTTACTAACCTTTATATTCTAATTTTTTTGAGTTTTAGGGGAAGCAAGTTATTATATTTTACTCTTAAAAATAAAATTAAGAGTAATTGAAGAATTTTTCACCTTCTACACCTCTTTAATGGCTCTTTTTTTAGCTCTAGTTATAGTTGTAGTTTGACCACTTGTATTGTTAGTTTCAACACCCTAAGTAAAAGTAACATGATCATCCACTTGCCAATTTACATTAATAAAATTAGGATTCCCTTGAAATTTTTGAGTCTCTCATTGTGATTCAAAATTTTTATCTTGGTTCTGACCTCCTTAAAAATAAAACTCTTCTTGTGTCATTTGTGTCATAGTTATGTTTTATGATACCAAGGCTTGGTTTTGAGCATCATTGAGATTTAAGAGTTGCCAACTTGAATCCTGCATCAAGCTGTTTTGAGGTAGGGTGGGAATAATGGAATTTGTAGTGGAAGGATTATTAGGATAAAGGGTAGCATATGGCTTAGCTAGAGTTATGACTCCTCATGTTTGATAAGGTGGTCTATTCTCTCTAAAACCTTGATAAGGAAGCCTTTGATCTTCAAAGGGCTGATAGGTGGTCTAATTTTATTTTTTACAAGGCCTATTATATTTATATTATTTTCTCTTTAGTTTCACTATTTCATTCCCCAAGGATTGTAACAAGCTTTTCAACTCTCCTATCTCACTAGCTTGACTAGTAGGGGATGCAATCTAAGCTTGAGGTGATGGAATAAGAGATAAGGATGGAATTTGAGGGGTTGGTATAGAATTAAATTCTAAGAATATAGAAATTGGAGTCCTTGGAGAAATATTACAATCTTGCATCAAACTATTCTCTACCCTTATTTCAACCTTATAAGCATTTGGTAAGGTAGTACCACCCATTGATTATATCATCACACTAATGTCAGATTTAAGGGATTTCAAATAGTATAGGAATGCACATTTAGGGGATGGCCTAACAACATAGGTATCCTAGTCCATATATTTTAGAATCTAAGATTAAAAATAGACATGAACTCATGAGGAGCTCTCTTTATGGTAGTTAATTATTCAACCAAAGAGAGGTGATCAGATTTGTCTTCAAATTGCTTGACTAAGGTTGCACACAATTCATCCCAAGTAGAAATGAAGTTTAGTGTTAGGTTTATATACCATTGTAATGCTTTTCCTTTGAAGGAAGTAGCAAGTAATCTAATAGCAATATTATCCTTAATAATATTATGGATTGAATAGAGATTAGCTACATCTTGGACATAGTCAATAGGGTTTATTTGATTTTCTCCTAAGAATAATGGGATGCTCATGAGGGAAGACACTAGAATGTCATCAAAATAGGATAAATTAAATAGGCTACCTTTATTTAATGGAATAAACACCTAGTTTCTAATAGCCATTTGGATATTGGGGGTTGTAGTGATTAGAACAGTAGGATAACTAGGAGACAAATTTTTTTTTGAGGATATGGGTTTATCCTACTAAACCTTGATATTTTATATGATGTAGAATACAACTCAATGAATTCAAAAGGAATAACTTTGATATCTGACATCGTAGTAACCTTTGGCATGAAAAATTACCTAAATAATGCTATAAACTTTACAACCTGAAGAAACTTGAGCTTTAGATGAAGATGTATATTCTCATCTAATACAAATGATTCTTCTCAAATACAAACTTTAGATATTCCAAGGAGTAAGGGTCCCATCAGGCGTGCCAAACTCTATTGTCAATCAAACTCTCACCCTTGTGAAGGTAGTTTCAGGCCTTCATAATCTACTAAAACATGGAAATAATCTTAGGTTGTGGGTGGCATAAATAACAAATTGAATATATATATTATAAGGGCTATCTCCCTTTGGTGTATTGATTAGGATCCCTACTCTATGATATAAACTATTAGGGAAAAGTGAAGAATGAAAAGGTAAGAAATAAACTTGAAGGGGAATCCTATTTATGATGGTGATACACTAAAAATATGACCTTCATCTACTTGACATGCACTAAGAAGATGAATAAGGACTTGAATCTAATTATGTTATTCAAATGGTAGCCTCTGAGCATTAGTATTTTTCATAGGGTCTTGAGCTTGTTGCATGATCTAAGGTAATTATTTGATAGGTCTGTCAAAGACACTAGAGAGAGCTTGTACTTATCATACAAACAAGATGATAGAGCACACTATGTGACCTAAAAGGATGAGCTTAACACCTATAAATAGGTATAATAGAAAGGATGAGATGAGAGGAAGCCTTAGATATCACTTTAATCTCCCAAAAGACCATGAAAATACACTAAAACACAAGATTTTAAGGAGATATGAACTCTATCTTATTCATCAAAAGAGGCAAAATATAAATGTTCTCTAAACATGGAAAAATCAATCCTTACAATGGATTTAAAGCTTGTGTTAATAGAAGAAAGGACAAGAGAGAAGAGGGACTTACATGTTAGAGTGGGGAACTAAGAGAAGAAGTTACCAGTAACTATAGATCACTCATTATTCTTAAGATCCTTAAGATTTAAAGCATGTAATTACTTTGATCCTGAGATCAGCCATCCAAAATCCTCATAAATTTCATCAACCCCATCATGCATTCAAGTCCAATTTGATAAAATTGATAGAGCCATGTCAAAGGTAGTTACATGTCTCTACCAAGTGTGAATGATTTGATCCTTGAATTTAAACTTGGTATGCTTCTTAATGTAGTCTTAGACTCTCATGACCATTGATATTTGATCATGAGACCTTGATAAGTGTCAAGCTCATGGAAATCTTGATGAACCCTTTGAAAAATTGACCTTTATAAGCAACTACTTATCAAGGATCAAACTTGATGTTTATGGGCCCATCATTTGTTATTTGAATCTTAACAACTATTTGTTGACATTGAAGTTGATGTCCACACAATTATCATCAATTTCTTTAGATTTTTTCTCTTTAGCCATTTCCTATAGACAATTCCTTTAAAAGAATTTCCTCAAGCTATTTTCCAGAGCTTGTCTCTTTGGGTTGCTTGTTTCATCATTTTTTTGAAAGAATTCATTGAATTTTCTCTAGGATTATTCCTTTGAAAGAATTTTTTTAGACTTCCTTATGGCCTTTTATTTTCCTCTTTTTTTATAGACTTATTTTCTCCTAAAGGAATTCCTTTGGCATTTTTAAAATGGACTTTTCTTTCAGATAATTTGTCTATAGATTATTGCTTCATCATTTTCATCTCAAAATAATTCATTAAAACTTCTATCTTGAAATAAATTCTTTGAATTTTTCCCTTGAAAAATTATTTTAGACAAAATTTTTGAAGGATATTATGTCTTTGATATTTCATAATAGACAATTCTCTTGAAAGAATTCATTCAGACCTTTTGGACTTGAACCATTCCTTTGGACTTTTCTCCAAAAAATGGACCTTCAAATTTTTGAAAATTTATCCCTTTTCCACTTGAAATTCCCTATTTGAAAGGAAAGTACCCTTTGGATTTCTTAAAAATGACTCCTTTTTTGAGAAGTGCCCTTCAGAGTTTTAATAATGGACCCTTCAGCTTTCTTGAAATGGTCTTTCAGAAACCTTGAAAATATCTTTTCCGAAAGGAAAGTACCCTTAAAAAATTTGAAATGGACCCTTAGAACCTTTTGAAAAGTCCTTTTTATAAAATAATTCCTCAGACTTTTTGGAAAGTCCCTTTTCCAAAATAATTCCTTGAACTTTTTGAAAAGTACCTTTTTTGAAAGAGTTCCTTGGACTTTTCCTTCCGAAAGAATCTTATCAAACTTTTTTTAAAAGTCCTACTTTATAAAGAATTCCTTTTTGAAAGGTTTCATGAATATGGACCTTCCCAAAATGAAAGAACCATTTGAACATCCTAAAAATGACCCTTTAAGGACCCAAAGAAGCCTCCATGATGCTTTTCTCACAAACAATCCTTTAAAAACCAAAGTGAATGACTCAAAAAGGCTTATTATTCATGGATTATTGCAAGGACTTTTTAGGACCAATGACTGACTCAGAAGACAAACTAACATGATATACAAAGTTTTAAATGGTAGGGGTGACAATTCAACCTATAGGTTCAAAATTATCAATAGGTCCTAGCATCAATGTAGTTACAACCATCAGATCAATCTGTTAGAGATTTTTCATGGTGCTAATTACTCTTCACTAGTTTGTTGTAGCATGAAAAAGTGGAGAGAAGGGTCCTTTTCATGTAGTTGATTTTGGATATGAAACCATTGGGGTTTACATGTATGTCTTCATGTCATCCCTTCAAATGCTAGCTATTTTTCAAACTGGATCATACTCAAACTCATCTCCATGTTCATAATTCCACTATAAATGGAAAACCAATCTCAAAATGTTGTTTTTCCTATAGTCATTATGTATATACAGACCTATAGACTATATATCCCCCTTTCTTAATTATATCAGTTCCAAAATAGACCCATTTTTTCTTTATCAGACCTAAGAATTAACCATATGCATGGATAATTCTTTTAAAAATGGCAAAAATACTCAAAAAATGAACCCTACATGACACAAACCCTCAAGCTAGAGGTCCATGTTAAGCTTTAATGGTAGTTCCTTTATGTCCTTTAACCTAACTACATCAATGTGTCCCTTTAATGTCATTTAGTAAAGCTCGAATGGTGGTGGGATGACCCCTTTAAGACCTTGTTTGCATTGGTCAAAAAATACTCCTTGGCTCAACTTTATCCATGAGAAACTAACTTGGACCAATCAAAATGCTTCTTTCTATCTTTATTCCCATTAGCCTCATAGATCCTGACTGTCAGATCTTGACTTTTTGACCTCCTACACATCATTAATCTTCTTGGTATGAACATAGTCCATTGATTTCCTACCATGAAAACCCTTTAATATGTTTACTTTCATTTGCACCATTGGATTAAGATGTACAAGTGAACACTTGCTCTAGATCTCATTGGGACCACTTTCTTATCAGTTGATCTCATGACATTAGATCATTGGTATGACTGAACATTGATCATTGATCTAGATTGGACCCACCTTCCTATCAATGATCACACATTATTAGATCATCTTCTTGATGAACCTACACTATAGTATCTTGTCCAACATGTATCTCTTTAAATGGATTTAACCCAAGGAAATTTTGACATGTTTAACCCTAGCATAAACCAATATATCTCATGTGTTAGTATGCAATCTCATGTGGACCATTATATCTTGATCAAATTTAAAAATTTTAAGGAAATTTGATCCCAAATGATTACTTTATGGATCTTAAACTTGACATTAGCATAAACATCTTATGTTGCAGGTCCAACTTTAAATGCTCATACCTTGATCTAGGAAGCTTACACAAACTTTAAAATTTAAAATGCATGTTCCTACCATGAATAAATTCATGGTGTTGCAACCTTTTGGCTCATAATTATTTCTGAGTGAACTTATCAAATTCACAAGTGAGCTAGTCCATTCATTTTTAGATGACATCCTGGTGATGGCCTAATTCACTTATGCTTGTGCTTGAGCTACTGCTTGATCTTTGAAATCTCTAATGAACTTCTTGAGGCCTATGCGAACTATTTCTATGATCCTTGACTACATGGACACCATGAAAACCTACCACTTGCATATATGACTCTAAAATGACTCTTAAGAGACCAAATCACACAAGGACTAAGTTAGACTATGACCAAAGCTAGAATGACATATGAAATGACATAAAATGAACTAAAACATACCTTATGACATTATAAAAATTCCCTATGAAAGATTTTGACTATAGGTGGTTGACCCATTTTATCCTCTACTAAAAATGGTCAATAGTAACCATATAAATTTGAAAAAATTATATAAGTTATGATAAGACAAGTCTGCATTAAACGAACAAGGCTGAAGTCCTATAATAATGCATGAATGCATAAACTTATAATAATGCCACTGAAAGGAATTTTTTAGCATATTTGAAAAATAAAAAATCTAGAGCTTAGAAATTTGAAATGAGAGTAAGGGAGGAATACACATAAAAGACTTATGAAATATAATTATTTTAGCAATTGATAGTGGATAAAAGGTAATTTCTACCTTGTTCACTTATTGTCTAGCAAGAACAACCAAATTTTTAAGTGGTATGAGGATGAGTGGTAGGTCATTAGGTGTTTTTACACCACAATAGTACCAATTCTTGGAGCTAAACTTGTGCAAAATTTGAGAGTGATCAAGTGTCAATGATTGAATCTTTTAAATTAGAAAATAATATACTTTCACTTGTGAATAACACTATAAGGAATAGTAGAGTTCTTAAACCATCAAGTGTCACTATAATATAATAGAAAAACATAAAAATAAGGTGACATGTAACCATTCATTGGAATCAAAAAATAGTATCTATAGATGTTCATGTAACTTGACTTGAATGTGGATAACATGTCACTATATGAATCACACTACTACAAAAAGATCTATATTTAAGTTTTTGAATTCATTAAGTTTGAAACTTTAAAAATTGAAATTATTTGTTGAAAATTGAAGTGCTATTAATTTAGAATTTTTGAAAGAGGGGTACGTGAACAAGTATCATTAACCCTATATATCGTACTAAACATTTTAAATTTTTTCATAGTAATTATATATAAAGACTGTATGCCCCCCTAATTTTTAGATTTGTGATTGATAATTGACATGACATCTTAATATTTATGAAAATTTATATTTGGAGTGTTTTCATATATTGTATTTAATTTTTATTCTCTATTGTATGAATGATGAAAATATTTGAGTGCATGGGTGTGCATGTTCCC